>CM076953.1:22687500-22900000 GCA_039566865.1 Aurelia coerulea | reverse complement strand
ATAATCTTACCATATCCTCAGCACTTTCTAAAGAGCCAGGATTTCCAACATCAAAACAGACCAAAAATACATCCACATCTTGATATAATTCAACTCGTAGACCATCGTAATCTTCGTGGCCTAACGAAAAGAAAAATAGATAATGAACACATATTTTTCTTGCTAGAAGATGTTAGTTGTGAATTGTTTTCTGATATAGGGCTCTATCATTAAATTCTTACCAAAACATCTTTTGTTACATCTTGCAAAAGCTTTGTGCAAATCTAGCAAAGAATTTAGATGACTATTTTTTTATTGCAACGTCGTAAGCATGACGTGAAGCAAGTTGACATCATACAGAGTTTAAAAATGATGAAGACAAATCAGAACCATACAACTAAAAAATAAGGGATAATACGTGATCTACCCATGATATTTGAATTATTCTTCTGCAAAAGCACATTTCTGTTGCCTGTAATTTGTTCTCCATTTGTTCCGAAATTGTCCGGCATTCACTACGGTATAACAAGACTGGCTCAACTAACAATTTAGGACTCTTCTTTGTATGCATTCAATCCTTATTTGAAACATACCACAATTTTGCAACGTGCTTACCTATTAATTTCCTATCTTATCAAAAATCTTTATTTGATGCAAATGAACATCACTGTCGAATGATAAGAAGTCCCGTTTCAATTTCTTTGATATCTCATTTCGCTTTCAAGTTATCCACTGATTTTCAGTATCAGCTGATGACGTCATTTTGTCTGCAAATTACTACGATAACATACGGAAATATAGCTGTATATTATTCTTAAAAGGTTACAGTTGTTAGAAACATTTAGCTGAGTTAAATAAATGTAATTTATCTCATGACTTGATATGATGTTCAGAAAGGCATGTCAATTGAAAAAAGTGTTTTGATAAGATTTCTCTTTGGGAATACCTTGTATCCTTTCTTTACTTTTTGCACACAAAATGACGTTATTGGGCAATCATACTAAAATGGTGGAGTGGCGGTTTTGTGGCCGGGGGCGTTTCTGGTCTGTGGGGTCTTTGGGAATTCTTCGGAAACATGATGAAAACCTGACGATTGGCGACCCCTTATTCTTATTTATGTTTAGTCTTGTTTTGAGTAAGCCCTTTGTGAACCATGGCACCAGTCATTGGTGACTCACATCCAACCATCTTTACATAAGTTTTGCACCAGTGAACAGTTTTTAGTTTTTGTCTTTATTTCTGTTTTGTTTGTTTGTTTGTTTGTTTGTTTGTTTGTTTGTTTGTTTTTGCTTTTTATTTGTTTGTTTGTTTGTTTTTCCTTTTTTGTTTTACAATAATTCACCTACTAAGCTGGCGTATGCTAGCGTCTGCCAAAATGGAATGGTGCCATGGTACACAAAGTGCTTAATAAGATTGCTGTTAAAGGAATTGTCAAGTGCCGTTCATAGCCAGAACCAGATGACGTCATGTCTATTTCTGCTATGGACGGCACAGAATATTGTAATACAAAAATGATACAAGACATCAAGAAATTGTAAACAGAAGTTTTGATCGTTCAGCAGTGATATTCATTTGCATGCCTTGTATAATACGATACAAGGACGCGTTTTTGTTTCCACAGCAACTAATTTAGGCCTGTGAGATTTACAATGAACTCAAACGACATAACAGTAACAAAATGAGTTTGACTAAATGGTATAAGTCAAAATTAGAAGCTATCAGGTAATAAAACTCATACTAACCGGTTTTGTAGTTGTACAGGAAAAATAAAGCCCTCGGTCTTATTGCACAGACCTCGCAAGCTCGGTCTGTACTTTTAAGACCTCGGGCTTTATATTTTCCTGTAAAACACAAAACCGGTTAGTATGCGCATATTAGCGCCTCTATAAGAGAAACATTTCTGGCCATTAGTTGACCTTTTTATCGGTAACCTCAAGTCGGTCCCCGAGTTACGAAGACTGTATGACGAGCACAGCGAATTTCGGGTGAAGAGGTCACACAGGTATTGTGGGGCCAGCTCATTCAGGGACTTGAAGACCATTGTCTTAGATTCACTGGTAATCAGTTCGTCAACGGTCATTTGCATCAATAAACATTTTCGCTTCACATCACTGTTAAGTATTTGAAAAATTAAAATTGTAAGTTTACATCAACCTTTTTAAAGATTTGAAACACGTCTACAGTTTTAAAATTTGAAGCAGTTACCTGATAAATCCCAAAGCATAAATTCGATCGTTTTCGCTCCTACTCGAACTTGAACAACGCTTTCGTCGAATATGCCACAAACTGATTCGTCAACCTAAAACAGTACAGAGGTATTATCGTATAGAAACATTTTGAGCACTAGAAGTTTACAAAATATCGTATTATTGCCAACGGGTTTATCTTATGATTTCAGATGAAGGTTCGAATCTTTAAAGAACATAAGAACTACATCAATATACGTAAAAACAAAAATTTGATATCGTGCTGCATGTAAGTATAGTGCTGCATTAAAACTCAGTTTGATAACAAATTTTTATAACTTTGGGGCATGCTTTAAAGACCAAGGGCCGTTTGCAGACCCACTGCAATTTCAGCCTGTCTACCTTAGCTCACCATAGAGCACGCCACAGCGATCAAAAATGTTCCAACTGCCGAAAAGTTGCCATGACTACGAATGAACCTCGTTTCAACGTGAATAGAAAATCGGTGCCCCCTTTGTTTACTTTCGTTCCACTTTTTGATGTGAAAGTCCATAAGTAACAGTTTTAGCAAAATAATATGTTGCTGTTGCTGTTGTTGTTGTCATTGCTGTTGTTGTTGTTGTTGCGATAAGTGGGACTATTTCATGAGTCTAATAAACTATTTTGCTTTCAGAGTATGTTTCAATATCAGATAACTTGTACAAGTAAAAATTTCCACAGCATGGAAGCCATTTCAAGATCTTGCAATACGCCTAAAATTAACTTGGTCCTTGACATAAATGTGCATCAAGAAATTTCGATACAGGAAATATAATCACATATTGATGTTGTTTCAAAAGTTTTTCATTTTTTTGGGTCGCCCAGTCCCCGTCCAGTATACAATGCATTGCAGATTTGTTTGAAAAATTGCGTACTTTAGAGACAAACGCTTTATGGAAAGGATTCTAACAGCAAACACTGACCTAAGAATAAATGTTTGGCTGACCTCAATTTCGTGGTCTCTCTTTCGGATACACAAAGATAAGATTTGATGGAATTTGCGATTCACAGTGCATTCCGTGTTTTCTCAAATCATTCCGTGTTTTCTAAATCATTCCGTGTTTTCAAAATCATTCCGTGTTTTCAAAATCATTCCGTGTTTTCCTTGGGAATCCCCGATTTTTCCCTTCTCACTTCAGTTCAACAGTTAAGTGCCCCTGGAGGATTATAATGAAAAGACTGAATTGAAACGCATTATGTGTTTGTTCTCAAAGCGTGATAATGGATTTTCATTCAGCCACGCGATTTTCATAAGAAACTTGTTTATCAGAAACTAGCACTAGGGTGGGGGAAATAAAAGCTATCCCCAATGAGCTCACTTCTTTCTCGTCGCCGAAACCTTTGAATAAAAAAACTGCATTTTCTTGTACAAAAGAAAAGATTGGGCTTGTACAGATTCCCAAAAAAACCAACAATGTTCATTGTGCCCATTAAGTTTGTGCAGCAATCTCGCCTCCTTCAAAAATTCTCTTTCGTGGCCTGTGATATCATGCGGTTGCTTTATCACAATCTGCCCTCCTTTCTTCCTCCCCGCCGAGTCTTGCTGTAGTGTGGCCAGAATCACAGAGCCAAAGCTCCCGTGACCAATCAATTGGCCTTGACTGATGTCGTCCCGTCGCAACTTTGGCAGATCCTCTCCAAGTTCATCATTGAAACTGCTAAATGCGGCCATGTTGATTCGCTTGCACTGCAGAAGACCAACAGCACGAGGTGATCTGGCCCCCGATCTGGCCTTTGGAATGGATGGGGTTTAGGCCCATTTGATACATTTTTGACATATTCCACAGGTGCTGTGTACTTTAAAAATCCCTTAAGTCAAACAATTAATAAGGAAAAAGATTTGTTTAGGTCGGCCGTGATACGATGTGATAAGACAGCTGTGTTGAAGAAAGGGGATTCCCAAGGAAAACACGAAATGATTTTGAAAACACGGAATGATTTAGAAAACACGGAATGATTTAGAAAACACGGAATGATTTGAGAAAACACGGAATGGTGCTCGAAAACGAATTATTTCTTGATTTTCTCACCGGCACAGTGTTATTTAAAAGCAAACTTAACCTCCCATTGACGTTTAAGAGACAAATTCCATATTTTTAACGGGTATTCCATTATTCCATCATTCCATTCCATCATTCCATTCCATCATTCCATATTCCGTGTTTTAAAGATAGCCATTCACAGTGCTGTCTGAAACGCATTTTAAATTCAATGACCAGATGAGAAACTTAAAAGATTAAGAACAATTGATACAAATCTTGCGTCAGGATTCGACAGATCCCAAATTAGATCAATGTATAATATGCAATTTTCTAACTTCTTCAAATTTTACACATTGAGGATCAGCAGATTACTAAAATACTATAACGTAAACCTTTTCGTGCGAGTTGGCTTCACAAATCGCATTGGCTACATTTGTGCCTCGGCTTCCAATGCATCGAAAGCTCAACCAAGCGATAATCTACATTTGTCTGAGTCTCTTCCATCCCGTGCACATAAAATGTGGGGTGAGTGGCCGAGCGGCTTATACAGTTTCTGTCAGGTGACTGAAGTTAAGCTCGGTCGACTGAGGTCAAACTCCGGATGGGTGACCTCTCGGAGGCCTGACGTAGCAGACTCACTTCGCCGTTCTTCGGAAGGGACGTTAAACTAGGGGTCCCATCCCATGCCTGAATTCGGCATGCACAGTAGGCTTGAATTAGCTTCAATTAGCTAGAAATCCTTTCAGCCCACTTAAAATAAATGACCAGAGGCGAAATAAATTAATTCCTGAATTATCTCCTGAAACGTAAATACAGCCTTCTTTGCACCATTCTTGCTTATGAACAAATACCAACATGAGAAAACTGGGTTGTACATGCCCCCAGTCCGCCCTCAGGCGACCCACAAGCAAATCAAACGTTGAAATAGAAATAAATGCAACTGTAAGCTCTGCAAAATAAATATGCCAAGCGTTGGGTATCCAATAAGATAGATCTTTAATTGCTTTTATCATGTCAATCATATTTTCAAAAAAGAAGGCCTTGATTAGTCTAGCTCTGAATAAGTTATTCTTGAATTTAGCCTGATGACGATGATGATGATGATGATGATGATGATGATGATGATGATGATGATGATGATGATGATGATGATGATGATGATGATGATGATGATGATGATGATGATGATGATGATGATGATGATGATGATGATGATGATAATGATGATGATGATGATGATGATGATGATGATGATGATGATGATGATGATGATGATGATAATGATGATGATGATGATGATGATGATGATGATGATGATGATGATGATGATGATAATGATGATGATGATGATGATGATGATGATGATGATGATGATGATGATGATGATGATGATGATGATGATGGTGGTGATGGTGATGATGGTGATGATGATGATGATGATGATGATGATGATGATGATGATAATGATGGTGATGATGATGATGATGATGATGATGATGATGATGATGATAATGATGATGATGATGATGATGATGATGATGATGATGATGATGATGATGATGATGATGATAATGATGATGATGATGATGATGATGATGATGATGATGAACACGACAATGATGATGATGATGATGCCCTTGTCTACCAATTGTTTTTCGCAAGCTTCGTGCATTTATGGAGAGGTTAATGGACTCTGAAATCAACAAATGAAATTAGAAGACGACAAACCTCAAAATCAGTCTTGACCAGTGAATTCAAAAGGCATGTTTTTCCACAACTGTTATCCCCTACTACAAGAAGCCGATATCTTTCCATTGGCGGCGAAGGTGCACTGTTTTCAGCTGTTTGTATTGCTAAAGGAACAGTTGCTTTCATCAGCATATTACCAATAAACGAAGATGATGGGCTGGCCTAAAAAGAAGATCAAAGTATCTTTATAAATTGCATCATAATTTATATCAACAACAACGGTTTCGGTAGAAAACTTTGGACACATTTGAACACTTTCAGATGGAAAACTTCTCGCAAAGAGAAGCAGGTCTTGTCCAGGAGCTACTAAAACTCACTGGTATATCGTTAATACTTTGCACCGCAAGACCTCTGTGAAACCTTCACTATGTTGTTCGACCCATGTACTCGGGCACTCCGCAATACTAAATCAGACTTGGCTCTGCTATTAATGAGTACGCAAAATGGACAGAAAATCAATTTCTGATCGTGGTGCTAAGACTTGGAACCAACTGAACGCCTTTGAGCCAGTGTTTCTTTATCAAGGGCCATTGTAAAGCAGTTTGCTGACTGAATTTTTACCCTGTATAAATAAGTTTTAAATAGATAAATAAATGAATTATGTAAAGATTTTTACAGACAATCTGTTCACGGAATCTAATCTATGTGTCGCTGTCACTTCACCAGAACTCAGATTAGCCACCCAGTTCGCACACCAGCAGTTAGAAGTGTCGCTACAGTTTCTGCCATTGTCACAGTTACTGATCTGGGACATGAATTCATAAACTAGATCAGAGATGTCCTGCAAAAAGTCTGTTTTCCTACATTTAGACTGAATGTATTCTGACGTAATTGCAAGCAGCGTAGGACTTTTTCTCGTGCAATGTCTTCATCGCGAGAGTTTACCTTACCTTTCTTCGCAAATATTTCGCTGAGCCAGAATTTGCTCCTTGTCACTTCGATCAACCACAATTGAAACTAAAAAATCAATGTTTCTTGCTACTATAGTCTATGATTCTTCACTTCACTTTCCACCTGAGCTTCAGCAATCATGACTTGACATTTACCGAAATAACAGAACTACTTTGGTTTATTGATTCAGGACACAGCGATACTCAAGCCGGTTGTAAGATCGCTTGAAATGTTGATGAACAAAATGGCATCTGGTCGAATCCGATCCGATCACAACATCCATCTATTATTAAGTAAGAAATCGCTTCTTCACAGAGTGGATTAATTTATATTCACAGCTTTGAAGACTGTGCAGTCTTATTATTTGTTGTTACGGCTCTTTAACTCGTAGTCAACCAAATGTATCATCAAAATTCTCCCACAATGCCATTACTCTTATTTTGACATTGTTTTTATTCATGTTTCCGTCCGTGGCTAGCCAAGGAGAGATTGTTTGTCACTCTGCTTTGCTTAAAATCCTTCATGCTTAATATCCTTATTTTGATAGACTAGAAATAACGATACGTTAGGAAATGCATGCGCTTGAGAGCCAAAAGGTAGTTGTATCATGGTGGTACACAAGATGGACAAAGAGAAATGCAAGATGTGCGTGATTATCACCAGGATATCAACAATAACAGAAGCACACAGAAAATTAACACAACTCATTGCAAAGAAGTATTAGCAACATGAAATGAGGTCTCGTTTTTGCCATTACAAATAATTTTCTATCAAAGCTGCCAAACTGCAGGTGTAGAGTTTGAAAGAGGTCTGTTGACACTATATCCTGTGCACATGAAGTAAAGTCTGTGATATATTTGTGAGGGTTTTAGTACTTCTTAATTGTAACTGATGATGCTAATACTTCAGTGCTTGCTATCAAAACTATATAGGTAGCATTTACATAAATCAATGACAAGTATAAACTATAAAAAGCCAAGAAATTGTCTGTAATAGAATAGTAGTTTTCACAATTCTTATGTTTTACCAGTCTCTCTGGCTTGATTGTTTGGCATACAGTCTTGATTTTCTTTTTTCTGTCACTCTCAGTTTCCTTTTGATGTTAATTAGGTTTTTACGAACTGGAGAAGAATTTCGAATGAGACATGTTGTTGATACATAGTGTACTTCTGGGATAAAGCCTGTAAGAAAAATACTAAATCACAGGTTTTACTAGAATTGCATCCTTGGAAAATGTGACTGATGTTAATGATACAATGGAATGCATTAGCAACTGCCTGAATAATAATGTGGTCACACCATGTTCCCTTTGCAGACATTTGGGTAATATAAGCATTGAAGTCCATAACTGTAAACACATTCTCGGTATAAGTGTGGATGGTTGTTCATATGAGTTATACCACATTCCCTGATATGCGTGTCAGGGTTCCAAACATTAGATGTTAACGGGCATGAAAAAAGCAGTCTCCTGACCCCCCCCCCCCCACATCATAGGGAAGAAGGACCTTTTGGCCTGAATTTCTTTCAAGCTCATCCATGACAAAAAATGATGCTGGCAAATAAATGATAAAACAATTTTATTTGCAAATATTTCACAAAAAATTGCAGAATTTGGCATTGCAGGTATGAGCCAGGATAGATATATATGCATGACTCAAATGCCATGAACTGGGAAACTGGGAAGGGTTGCTTGCAAGCACTGGCAGCATCATATGCCAGGCACACTTTCATGTCCCAGAACAAGATTCAGAATCACATTCAGATTCAAAATCAGATTCAACAAATGAAGGAAACCTTGAAAAATTTGCACAAAGCCCCCAGGAGGGACATTTTTGGAAAGTTCTCTAAACAATATTTGGATACCATAGCTTGTTTTTATTTTAGGTTTGGGCTCGATATCTTGTAACAGGGAGTAATGGGGGCAATGTTTCCTTCATTTGTTGAATCTGAATGTGATTCTGAATCTTGTTCTGGGGACACGAAAGTGCCAGGCCAGGCACAATCGGCAGACAGAGAACTGTTTGAAAAAATAAGAAACTGAGTATCGTTATCTCAGATACCAGCAATGGGCAATGATTTTGCTCAGTGTACCACAATTGGCATACACTGGCATTAGTCTGGCTTTCATGATAAGTTCTAAGTGAGTAAGAAACTTAGGCCCACACCACAGAGAGGTCTCCAGTACGATAGCGCCCAAGAAAGGTCGCAGATGGGCACATTGCAGCTCTGCCACAGAAGAGACATTAAGGTAAACATATCTCTCAATGAATAATGTACAAAATAGTCAGTAACGGTGCAGAAACAATAAAATTTTGAAGAATAAATGAAAGAACCTTACCACATCGACTGTCCCCTCGCTGTTTGCCTTGCTGTGCACGCCTTCTGCAATCACTATTCCAGCGATGATCCATCTAAACCATTCCTTGATCAGCCATAAAATGTCATACCTCAAGAGTATGCTGTGTCATGTTCTTTTCATTCACGCATATGACTCGAAAGGTATATGACTCGAAAAGGTATCATAAATCAAGATGCGACGATCACTTAAAATCACGGTTGCCATAGGGATCCTGTTCCCAAAAGACAATGGATGATTTGCTGACGTTGCACAAAAATCTCAAAGTATGTCAAGATTAGGAGGCATGCTGTCGCATGCAATAAAGAAATCCTTCATACTTAGCATTCTTACATCAGGTACATAAAGAGCAATTATTTACTGCATTTCCTCTATTATGTGCCTTTGGATAGCGCCCTCCTTCCAATAAGCGCACCCTGAAATAGAACAAGGGCCCTTTGAAGCCAGTGAAATTTATAGAGGGAAACGTTCTGATTAAAGGTACACGCATGAGAAGCAGCTTATACTTAGGTTAGTTGTTTCATTGCATTCTTTCTCTCGAAATTCACCATACTCAACAACCGAGCTCAACACTCTTTCTCCGAAATCTTTACCCCTTTCAAATTGACCAGTTTTGATGCATGTTTTCCATTTCGTAAGCAGCTTATAATCTAGCTCTTTGGTTGCCTTGTTTCGCTGCAAATCCTTCATATTCAACATTTTTATTTTCAATAAATCAATAGTAGTTGCTAGATCAACAAATTGAACACAAAGGCCCTTCATAACCAGAGGAGAACAGAGCAAATCCATTTGAACGTACAATAGCTGAAAAATTGTGACTACAAATTTTAACCAAGGGCGCCTACCTTGTAGGAAGTGTGTTTATTCCCGGTACTGTACGCGTAGTAATTGGTGTCCTATGACCCGGTCCTGTTAATCTTTGTATATCATAAGAAACTATAGTTTTTCTAGTTACAGGGATTTTCAAATTCTAACGCCTGTTAGTGTTGACCAATCAAAAATCACGCTGTCTGATTCCCTGTGGCCAGATCGTATAACAGTTGATCTCGTGTTACATAAACACCGGAATTTGAAACCACAAAGTTATTCATACGTCATCTCGACCTTGAGAGGACTGACTCTGTGTACTGCTGTGTCACGGTACGGTTCTAGGACACTCTCTGTACTGGGTCACAGGACACCAATTACTCTACAGTACTGGGAATAAACACACTTCCTACAAGGTAGGCGCCCTTGGTTTAACCTTATCCTGTATTACTCGAGTGGGTAGAACATAAACTTAAGCACAAAAACGGGGTGGAGTCGTGGAGGAAAGAGTTGAAGCTGCGATGCAAATATTATGGCCTAAATGTATAGATTCTATATGAACAAAGCATTTGAATTGAGGATAAATCATTTCTATGCATAAGGCAAACATAATGTAGCGATATACAGTTCTCTTCATCGTTCTCTAAGTCAAGCGACGTAGTTCCTTTTCCGACGAGATGCACATGACTTACAGAGAGCAGAAAAAAGAATCCTCGACCTTGATTAAATTCGAGATTCAACGAACATGTCTATCTGGCAAAGAGCGAAGCATTCTAATTCTGTAAGTCAGAAAGCATACCTTTTGGTTCAAAAGCAGGCAAACGACAATTGCTTGACGAAGGATAAAAAAATCTGTACCAAGCTGAACACCATTACGGAGTTGCATTAAAAAGGATTAACTCGAAAGAATTAGAGTGAAACGATTCCTGAGTGGGAAAATCTACAGCTGGAAAGTTTTAAAGTGTTAAAAATAACGAAATTTTGATATTGGAAGCCCTATAAAGATAGAAGATCCCAGGCTTACAACGTGAGCTCTTGTAGCCACTCCAACGACCAATTGTCTCCGTCAAATCTGTTCGCTCATAGAAGCTGAGACTATTCAATTCAAGGCGAAAAATGAGACTTATGTCGTGAATCTATGTATACTCTAAGGTGTCCAAAAACACAAATGGAGTTGGTTTGAAGATGGCTAGGATCTAAAATAAAATGGAAGGCACAGAACTGAAGCTATTTAGTCCTTCAATCTTTAAAATTCCATGGGCAAGAAAAGTGTTTCCAGAAAGGGTAGTGGAGATAAGGTACGAAGAACGGTGGAATAAATGATGGGGTAAAATATATTGGCATAAAATTTATTCAACAATTTGCTGTTGTTTTTGTTGTATTGCGGTGTTTCTGTCTTTAAACTTAAAATGTGTACCTTTGATCACAACTTGCAAAACGCCTATTGCTGCAACATAGCGTGATCTTCTCACAGTACAGGCCTTGAACACATTAGCAAAACTAGAATGTTGTCAAGATTTTTCGAGAATTCATAGAATTGTTCAAGAATTCTCAGGCAGGAATCCATGATGTACGCAAGGACTGCACAGAAAGTAGGCAAAAGTCTGAACATTACGGCATTAGTTCACAGGAGCAGCTGACAAAACGGACCACAGAAGGAAGCAAAGCTTAATGAGTTTCAAAACAAGAAATATTTCACAACAGTCTTACCAAAGTTCCTCCAAACATACTAGCACTGACAATTCCGCCAAAGGATACCTTTCGTAAAGGTTTAGAATCTGAACGACTCTCTTGCGAAGAAGGCATGTCATTGAACATTTAAAAATCCCAGCTTTCTTCAAGGATGTCAAAGCTCTCTCCGGCCACAACGTGAACTAAATCTGTTTAAATAAATTCGTTTTAGCGTTGCTTAGATGATGTGCCTCAACCAGCCACAACGCAGATTTCTTTCTTGAAATAAATTCGCTTTAAAGATACAGCTTATGACAAAATCCCCCCGCATTTCCTCAAACAAATTCCTGTTAGCTTCACATCTGGTCTGCAGGGCCTAAGTTCTGCTCCTTCAGGTGACTAATTGCAACGCCTTCAATCACAGTGTGAGGAAATATGGAAGGGCTTAAATCGGCAACAAACACATGTCTTGTAAGTAGAAATAACGTTTGGGCTTCGGAATGATGTATTACAGAATCATCAACAACTGCCCTAACTTTAACAGAGAATTTGACGCAGTGTCATAGGAGCAAGGTAACATGTATGCAAATCCCTTGATACCACAGATTTCATCCTCCGTCGAATTGCAGATTCGATTCTTTTGTCCAAATCAATTTCTAATGGAATTCAAACAAAAGCTATTGTTTACTCAAACAATAATCACGCAACGATCATAGCCATTCTCTCTCCTTGATCACACCAAGATCTTTGTCATCTATGACGTATGAGGTATTTCTAAGAGGTATTGCGTCATAAGCCTCACACAAATAAACATGACGTGGGTGACAGCGCGGGCTTCGAAAGAGATTCCTAATCTCAGGAAATGCTAAATTTAGAATCAAATGCTAAATTTAGAATCAGTTTCGAAGATTTCGTTTTTTGTTTTTGTTTTTTTTTGTTTCGGTCATTCTAAGTTTTTTGATTACAAAGTCCAACTTTGTAATCTAAGAAGGGGCTTCGATGTCAGGCTGTCAGAAAGAAAGTAAGTAACCCACTTCCGTGTCACGCTCGTTAAAGCGATTGATTAACGTTTTATCTCTGCTAATTGGCACTGAAATAAAGAAAGCGCACATAAAGCGCATACAAGACAGAAGTTTCCCGCGATCCTATAGCAACATTTGACGTCGGCTTATTTCATGTTAGACAGATTTGACACCATAAGATGGATAAATTACCATGATGTTTACCCTGGCACAACAACAAATTTACCCAGAATTGGCACGTTCTTGACTTCAGTAGCAGCTTAATTATGTCAAAACAATCGTTTTCTAGAACGAACGAATCATTAGCCACTTATTGATAGTACTCATTATGCAAATAAGTCAACTTCAGGGGATGATGTAACTGGTGGCATGCACAGAGGCTAGCATTCGCAGCATCACCGAAGATAGAAGGATCCCCTTCCTACACAGTTACAGAAAGGTGCAGAATCCCAGCAAACAATAGACCTTTTAGCTATTCTAAAAGGAGCCTGGATCGAACGTTATTTTTATACATTTTTATACGTTACGTTCGATCGAGTGGCGTTAGAGCTTCTATCACTATTGTGCACATTCGAAAATTCTACAAAGTGTAGCAAAAGTTTGTTCGATTCTGATTCTTTCCTGAATAGTAAAAAGGTCTATGGCGCCATTGACTGGGGGAAGGCACGAGATCACACTGAACCAAAACATCTTCATGCATATCATTCTGTACAGAGGTTATCTTCGTGACTGCTTGTCTCAAATTAGATGCCCGCGAATAGCAACAATTGAAACGTTCTGTAGGGTTCTGCATAAGTATTTTTGCGTTATCGTAAATCTCACATGACATCTCATTTGACACTGATGCACCAATAGTTTCGTGCACGAACAAAGCAAACTAGGGGTAATGACTTTTGATTTTTGCATATCATTCTCGTTTGACATAAAGACCAAAATATTGCCTTTGAGGCGATTCTTGTCCTTACACAAGGCGCTCGATTTTCCATTGAAGGCGACTTTAGCAGCAACACTCATCTCTCTGACTGTAGCTAAAAACAGCATCTACGGTCATTTGGGGTTATGAAGAAATCAACATTCAGATATTCTTATGCTTGTTTAGCTCAGGACAGACTTTGTAATCATCCAAAAGGATCTTATGTTTGATTACAAAGTCCAACTTTGTAATCTAAGAAGGGGCTTCGATGTCAGGCTGTCAGAAAGAAAGTAAGTAACCCACTTCCGTGACGCTCGTTAAAGCGATTGATTAACGTTTTATCTCTGCTAATTGGCACTGAAATAAAGAAAGCGCACATAAAGCGCATACAAGACAGAAGTTTCCCGCGATCCTATAGCAACATTTGACGTCGGCTTATTTCATGTTAGACAGATTTGACACCATAAGATGGATAAATTACCATGATGTTTACCCTGGCACAACAACAAATTTACCCAGAATTGGCACGTTCTTGACTTCAGTAGCAGCTTAATTATGTCAAAACAATCGTTTTCTAGAACGAACGAATCATTAGCCACTTATTGATAGTACTCATTATGCAAATAAGTCAACTTTAGGGGATGATGTAACTGGTGGCCTGCACAGAGGCTAGCATTCGCAGCATCACCGAAGATAGAAGGATCCCCTTCCTACACAGCTACAGAAAGGTGCAGAATCCCAGCAAACAATAGACCTTTTAGCTATTCTAAAAGGAGCCTGGATCGAACGTTATTTTTATACATTTTTATACGTTACGTTCGATCGAGTGGCGTTAGAGCTTCTATCACTATTGTGCACATTCGAAAATTCTACAAAGTGTAGCAAAAGTTTGTTCGATTCTGATTCTTTCCTGAATAGTAAAAAGGTCTATGGCGCCATTGACTGGGGGAAGGCACGAGATCACACTGAACCAAAACATCTTCATGCATATCATTCTGCACAGAGGTTATCTTCGTGACTGCTTGTCTCAAATTAGATGCCCGCGAATAGCAACAATTGAAACGTTCTGTAGGGTTCTGCATAAGTATTTTTGCGTTATCGTAAATCTCACATGACATCTCATTTGACACTGATGCACCAATAGTTTCGTGCACGAACAAAGCAAACTAGGGGTAATGACTTTTGATTTTTGCGTATCATTCTCGTTTGACATAAAGACCAAAATATTGCCTTTGAGGCGATTCTTGTCCTTATACAAGGCGCTCGATTTTCCATTGAAGGCGACTTTAGCAGCAACACTCATCTCTCTGACTGTAGCTAAAAACAGCATCTACGGTCATTTGGGGTTATGAAGAAATCAACATTCAGATATTCTTATGCTTGTTTAGCTCAGGACAGACTTTGTAATCATCCAAAAGGATCTTATGTTCTGTCTATCATTAGACAAAGTGCTTGCAAGGGGGTTCAGGCATCAAATTCACCTGGATGAGAATTACCATCAAAGTTATGACCATTACCGTTTGAATCAAGAAAATCTAGTTTGTTGAAGGTGAATGAGAAGGCATAATTGCAGTTTTTAGCGCCAAGCGCTGAAATCACGGAAGTATAGAATCTCCAATCGAGTCTGCGACCTCTTTGGAGGCCCTTCAATTTCACAACAATGCCACAAAAAGTCCACCATAGCACCTTTAATATTCATAGGCGCAACATGAATTACTACAAAATATCAGTTATCTATACTGTACATATTTCAGTTCATGCTTCACAGCACGAAATCGCTCCAAAACTAACTCCTGCTGTTTGACAGCAAGGTTTGAAAGAAAAAAAAAGAAAGCAAGTTAACCTTACTTTACTCACAAGCATCGTGTTATCCATGTCCAAGATATAGGCCTACATCAATGAAATTTTGCTCAGTTTTTGGCAACAATAAATCCGAGAAGATCATCAGTCATGGGTGCACCAATTATCGCTGATGTGCATCACACTCAGCTGCTCTTCTCGCCTGCTCAGCAGCAGTTTGTAGGCAGTGATCAGTGTTAGACCATCAAATGTATGGGCCTAAGTTAGTTATCCGTAGGCCTAACTTCATTCGTTACGAATTTACCTGCGAAAATTGGCGAGCAGGAAATTATGTTAACAGTTGGAAACAAAGATATGTAAACATCTGTAATTTAATTGATGACCGTCAACAGATTGTACAAACGAAATTTATGAAGTGGCGAAGGCGTCGAGTTTGCCTTAGATGCAATGGTTTTATTTCCGCCATTGCTTTGACGTTGCGAGAAGTGTTAATATTGCTTCAATGTGTTTCAAAAGCCTTCGAAAGTACACTTTTGCTGCATCTAACTGTATTTTCTCATCCGGCAATGGTTGAGGCTCTTTGAACGGCAAAGCAAGTTTTTAATAGAATTGCATAGGTTCCAAATCTTTGAATTGATGTAAAAGGGTTGGTGTAAAATTCTATGACCAATTCCTTTTCGCGCGTGGCTCCCTATCTGAACCAAGAAAAGGGTAAGATCCTCTATAATACATTTATTATGTCTAATTTCAATTATTGCCCTTTGACAGGCGTGCATAATGTTCAAACCTACCTGGGAACGGTAGAAATTCTCTGAAAGCCTGCCTGCATATCAATTTTGTACAGCTAGGGTAGAGAAGCCTATTACCAGAACCAGTAACAATTCAGGTATCAAACAGTAAGTTTTTACACATGGAGCAACGACACAATCCAGAAGTCAAGGGCCGCATGAGAATCTCAGCTTTGAAGGGTTCACTGAAGAACTCATTGGAGCACGTGCAGTGAGGATTGAAGAAGCAATGTGTCACCATTTGTTTGCTATTATTCATCATCTTACTGCAAGTACATTTCATAAAGAACTATTGGAAAAACTGCCTCCAAAATATTGGTTTGGAAACTAATTACAATTACATTTCATAAAGAACTATTTGAGAAAAACTGCCTGCATAATATTGCTTTGGAAGAAGCTGCCTGGGAACTTTGTTCCCTTGTTCCCATGTTTATGCACGCCTACCCTTTGATCTGGATGTACCATGGAAGACATCAAACAATCAGATAGACCGTGTCCAAAAAAGATCATTAAGAATTTTGCACAATGACTTCAATATGCCATTTGAAGTACTACTGGAAAGAACAGATGAACGAAAAGTCCACATTAAGAATTTGCAAAAATTGATGCTTCAAATCTTTAAGTGCCTTTCAGAAGAAAATCCATCATTTATGTGGACATTCTTTGAAAGAAAACACATAAAATATGAATTACGAACAAAGAATCTGTTGCAATTACCGAAAAGAAATGCAAACACATTCGGAGTTAATTCACTTGCATTCAAAGGCGCTCTCCTATGCAACACTCTACCAGATACCATAAAAAATTCAAACTCAACAGCGATATTTAAAAGAATGATCAAAGAATGGAATGAGCAAAATTGTACATGCAAGATCTGCAATTAAATAAGAAAGTTAGGTGATAGTGAGGATCCCATATTTTCATTTTATTAATTCGTAGTATTGTAAATAGTTGGTTTGAATTAGTTTTTTTACTATGTATTATACCAACTGTAAATAATTTGAAAATAATAACAATAAGAATAACAATAATAATAATAATAATCATAATCATGATCGTAATAATGATAAAGTAAATGACTTATAGGAAACTTTAGAATTGTGCTTGAAATCGTGAAAATTCAATTTACTGAGACCGACACTTATTTTTGAGAAAGATGATACAAGCTATAGGATGATTTGAAATGAAATGAAAGCATTTTACCATGGTTAACTGAAAAGAAATCTTCAACAAAACAGCCAGATAGTTTGCATGTTTACTTCATTGAAACAACACAACTGATCTCTACTTCCTTTGGTCAGCAGAACTTCTTTAAAACTCTTGCCATTGAGCAAATACATGTCCTTCTTTTCTTATCAAAATATTCATTAATCGAGATAAAATCTCAGAACATGCTCAAACTAATTTCCATCACATACTGGCCTAAATGCAGCAAAGGTCTCTGAGTTTGTTGAGGATTTTATTGAAAGTCTTAACAAAACAAACTCGAATTCAACCCTTATTCAATATTAATACAAAACAAAGAATAGAATCCAATTACTAAGAGTAACAAATAAATTCTCGAAGTTGGTTCTAAGGTTCCTTGGTTCCTTTTCAAGACAAGCAAACAAAGCTAGGATTTGACAAAGATTCATTGAGATGCTGTGTTAGCACAGCTTATGAAGCGTACTTGCAAATGCAAGATAGAAATGCTCGCCGCACATTAGCCAAATTTCGCTGCAGTAATCATCAGCTAGATATAGAAGTTGGTAGACACAAAGGTGTGCCAGAAAAGGACAGGATATGTCGGCGATGCAATCTGGATTGTATTGAGAGCGAAGAACATTTTTTATTGACATGCAATGCATATAACCCGGCGGGTGCACTTCTATATAAAAGGTGATACGCAAGCTTGTCTGTAAATTCACTGAGATAGGGTGAAAAAATTTTCAAATCCTAGGACCTAGGATTTAGAAAAAAGGGGGGTTATTTTACAATTTGGTCAGCAGATTTTAAAAAGATACTTGATTAAAAACAACTAATTTCAAGAATAAGGTTGTTGTTGATGGTTTCCTCTTGTGAGTTACAATTGACTAGTCATTACGTGCAATAAACTTGATGTTGAATGATTTCAAAGTCATGAATTATAATAGACTTTTTCTGTACAATGTTGAATACAAAACACTTGGGGACTTGGTGAGGCAAGTAGTAGCTAACATGCAGATTCTTGAAATGGTGTTGGTTGTGTTTCCTTTCCATTAGGTAAAGCCATGTTAGTACAGTGGGTGATACTTGCCGTAGTCATGTGCTTGATGTATCAGATCAGGCCTAAACTAACGGCAAATCAGTCAACTTTGATCTGGAAAATGTTATATATCGAGAAGTGCTCTAATGCTCCAATCTGCAGCTCCATAAAATAACATTATTGTATATGGTTGTATCAAAACCGATATTATGATTTCCTTGGTGACAAAATGGATAATAAGTCTGTATTTCTGACTGGCATCACTGCTGTTTCAGGTAGAAAAAGCGTTCTACGTTGCCTCTCTCTTTGATTATTTTCTTTTGCTTCTCTCTCAGTCGTCAGTTTTGATCTATTTTGATCAGCTTTTTCATTCAGTAGATTTTCAGTTTTGTTTGATGGGAAACATCTTCTCAGAGTTGCATAGGTAGAGGCATCTTCATACTAAAACATGTTACCACAGGTAACTTCATGGTAGTGCAGTATTCACTTGAAAGTTGTTACGATATAAACAGACTCTGCCCTTTCTACTTTCTGACACACAGCCATCTTTTCATGGAAGCAACCCGGAAGCAACAGCCTCTTTTGCAATTCGAGGCTTAGTGAAAAAACGCGGGAAAAAGGAAGAGGATGTATCGCTGCTACATTTCATTTGAAGTAATTTTGAGACCTAGATAAGCTGATGAGGTTCCTTACGCAGTTAATGATGTTAATGAAAAAAAATTGCTGAGGAAAAGCCAGAGGAACGTGTCATTTTTTGCCGCTGCTACATGTTTCAGTGCAATTTGGTATAGGCCTAGTGCCATTGCTGGTAAGATGGTTAGGCCTATAAATTTGAAAGTTCGATTTTTTGGTGGTCATCAGCAGTCCAGATCAAGAGAGGGCAGCAGATTTGTTTACAATTTCCTTGAAAATAAATAAAATTCTTAATGCTTTTAAAAAGATGCAATGTACTCAATGCGTTTTACCATACTTTTACACAACATCATATCAATAACATCCTAAATCCTAAATGCAAAGTAAATAAATGGGATGTATGTAATGTAATGAAAATGAGTTCCAAATGAAATCTTATTAATTTATAGTGAATGGTTTCCATAGTGCAGGAAATACATCAATCAAGGAATCTGTGGGCAGCTTTGATTGCAGAAAACCAAAGTTTTGCTGAAGTTTGTAGAGTTAATAACTGAAACCATACCATACTGTATGGCTCAAACCATATTTCTGCTTCAGTGTATGGATGTGTAATGGAGATATACACATTTTCTGCTCCATTTTGAGTAGTTAGTAGTATTTCCAGTATTTAAGGGCTAAATATATTGACATTTAAAGGAAACCGCCTGGAGGGCATGTCAGTGATTCTCCAAAATAGGGGTATAAATTTCTAAAACATTGCGATAAAATGTCAGTGAATAGGGTCTAACTGCTGAGACTTTTCTCAGTGAAAAGGGTATATTTTGGAAAGCTTCAGACAAGCTTGTGTATCACCTTTTATATAGAAGTGCACCCGCCGGGGCATATAACGAGCCTCGTAATAAACTCTTGCTACTTTTTCGAGAACTGGTCCCTAATTTTGAGGACTTATCGCCACACGAGAAATTTACATTTATAATGTCAACTTTCGTATTTAGTAGGTAGATCATTTGTTTATTCTTTGTTCGTGTTGTTATTAAATAAGATGATGCTCTTGTACGTAGCTATCTTTTAAAATTAAATGAAATGGTAGCATGCATGTTTTCGAAGTATGAAATTACGTGTTTGATCGTGTGCAATATTAAAATTTGAAAATAAACGGAAATCAATGACCATGAAAAATGTAAGGAAAAACTAAACAAGTTCACACTTTTTGAAAAATTGTAGTAGGCCTACTTCAAGTACACATATTTTTGTTATAAGAAACTAAGAATTTGGGCCAGTACTGAAAGTTTCTTAAAATTAACAGATTTTCAGTACTCAGAGTTTCTTACGAGTTTCTTAGACGTTCCATAACAATCTTCATGTTCACTACTTGTGCCCTCGTGAACATTTCAAAACAAGGTTTTTTAAGCCTTTCCAATGTTTAGATATTGCTCAAGTACCTTACAAGTAATATGATACAGGAAACAAGTGAAAGTAAAGTAAAAATATGTCAAAGATTTCCTTTATCAAAATAAATAGTTTCTTAACTTATATTTTCCCAGTACTGGAGTTTCTTAATTTTTGGCGATCTGAGAGTTGAGTTTCTTATGGGCAGTTTCTCATAAAAAAATACGTGTAAGTACAACCAAAAACTATGTGGAGTAAAATGGTTATTGGTCATAGAAACCATTTCATTGCAAAACACTGCATGCTATGTATCATTGAAAAAAGATTTCAGAGCAGAATTTAAATCTTTCAAACGTTATAAAACTTTGTTGATTTGGGCTCAGTCCCTTGAAAATTATTTGAATGTTTTGTTTATCTTTCTTGCAAAATAAGTTTTGCATCCTATGAGACTGTGATGCCTTCTGATTAAGAATCTACAAGCAGAATTTGCTTATAACAACAGTGGTCATAAAAATGCAAGAAAAATCATAAAATGCTTTGGTCTTTCGGCTTTCAACTAAAATGTGAACCAATCACCTCCATCACGCACTCTTGGAGAATTAATTCTTAAAAGTTGGAACTTTTTTCCGGCTCTTCCGGTATCTCAAACAAAATGGCGCCCAATTTGGCACTTTTGAGGCAACCGGTACCAGAACCGACATCGAGGACGCAGGAAGACAACGTCGGACCAGGGAACGAGTTTAATGCTTCCGTTCTCTGGTACCAAATTGCTTTGTCAAAGCCTAAATTTAAATCTGAGTAAAGTAGAAATAATTACCAAAGTCGTCGAAGAATTGAGCAGGTTTCTTGAAAT
The DNA here is from genome assembly GCA_039566865.1 of Aurelia coerulea. Classification (NCBI taxonomy): domain Eukaryota; kingdom Metazoa; phylum Cnidaria; class Scyphozoa; order Semaeostomeae; family Ulmaridae; genus Aurelia; species Aurelia coerulea. The sequence goes on along the minus strand of CM076953.1, from coordinate 22,878,718 downwards.
CATCGAAAGGGCGGTTCAACTTCAAGAGAGCAATCCAAATAATGAAATCAGCATTTGATTACATCGCAACCAAGATCAAACCATCTCGATTACTCTGATTTATTAACCTAATCAAAACTGATTGTCCAACCTGATCAGCACTGATCGATCAACCTGATCAGAACGATTAGCCCGAAGATCGGGTAAGCGTGTAAATCATTTAGTTCAGTAAATCTTGCATCCATTTGTTTTGCAGTGAAATGCCGAGAAGATGAAACAAGTCTCTAATCGGATTTTATGAAGAGAGAAATCAACATTTTTGTGAATAAATTTGCAGAAAAAGGATTAGTCTATCCAATTTCATCCAAAGTTGATTAATTATTGATCAGAGAAAGGTCGAGTTAGAAATGATAATTTCAGTTACAGCTGAGATTTTGAAACTTTCTTCAGAGAATAATTACTTTTTTGGCGAGATAACAAAATGAACTACTCCATGCAGAACAGATGTACTGTCTGGTAAGGTAATGTAGCTACAGGATTAAAAGACGCCAGGAAGCAGAATGGCGTATAAGACGCGGTCCTCGTCTTACCCTCTTAGAAATGGATCTAGCATGGAAATATGTCAAGGTTCCTTACTACCTTACTTTAAAATGGTATATCAATGTTCCCAGCTTAACAGTTTGGCAACGCCTTCCCCCATATGGCTGTAATAGTAACACATCTGCGAGACTCACTTCGGGCAACATTCATAGCGCTGTTTTGTTAGCTTGTAGCCAATTAGACTGCCAATAGCCAATTAGACTGCTTGTATACAGCATAGGTTTCAAATCGTTAACTCAGCGTGCAACAGGCAGCAAATACGCAAAGAAATAGTTGCCTTAAAATACAAAACACGTTTAACACTCATCTCTATTATCATATTTCTAGAGGCACGGACCCAGAATCCCAATGACTATCGAAACCAGGCTCCAGGCTATCGTCCCTTTGACTACCCGAACCCACAATCCCCACCGCTATCGAAACTAGGCTTAAGGCCAAAGTTCCTCTCACTACCCATGTTGAAAATGGGCCTAAGTTCTCCATCTTTTCTATTTCTGCCTTTCGCTTTACCATTCTCTCTTCATAAAAATTGCTTCTAACCGTGTCTCTTTCAGCAATTATTTACTTACACCCCGAAAAAGAGATGTTTTACATGCGTAAATATCTTCAGCTGTCTTTCTTTCTCCTCTTCAACTCATCGGTGGGGGTCTACCTGCGTGGGTTCGAATTCCGTCGCTGGCACTACAAAATCTGTCCATCCTGTCGAGGTTGGTAAATGAGAACACAAGCCGCAGTGGCGCAGGCCCACATCATCTGTAAAGCTGCCACACAAACGTAGCCTGCGTTAACAAATAAATGTTGCTTGCTTGTATGCTTTTGCAGATGAAAATATATATCATTCTGCGGAGGAGGTTTCTTTCACTGCCTCCTCTGCAGTAGTTCATTATTATTTTCCTCCGCTAAAGCTGTAACCATAACGCACAACTATGGCGTCTAGCCACCCATGGTTTGAAGAAAAAAAGATACACAAAGAAAACAAAAACGACTTACACAGGGCTTTCGTCCTTTCTCTGGAGTCATAAATGTCATTTCTCTTGCTTTTCGCATTGACATCCCGATCGCGTGTCTTCTTGCCATGTTTCTTCTGAGATCCAATAATCTTTTTTATTTGCAGCTGTCAACTCGAAGAACCTAAAACATGAATATTACAAAATGATCTGACATGAAATAAATGAATTCTTCATAAAGATAAGAAAGCTAACAAATAAATATCTACATTACACTGTACTTTCCATGGGAAAAGATACGATGTCACTGGGCCTACAATATGCATGACACTCACAAACTCACACACTCACAACATCGAATTAATCTTCAATAACCCAAACAGACAACGAAACAACAAGACTGAGGTAGATAACTGGTCAAAAATTAAGATTTTCAAAATTCGTAGGTGTGAAAAACAAAATGAAAACAAAACTTATAAAGCATTGGTTTTGCCCTACTAACGTACCTCCAGAATGCAAAATGAACAAAGGCGAAACTTTCAGGGAACTGCTACTGTCAACATACAATTGCTGTAACAATCAAATCGGCCACTTTTGACAATGAAATCGGCATTTCCAGTTTTACTCTATTTTCAACAGTAGGTAATCGTGAATTTCCAAACATGAATTTGATGTACGCAGGTATGGAACATCAATAAAAAGTAATGTACTGTACGATCAGGAAAACAATGCGAGATGTACGTCAGACTTGAGCAAAGTTCGCACTCTTTTAATGAAAATTAGCTGTAATTCGTTGTAATTATTGAAAAATCTTATTGATCAAAAACGATGTATGGTCTTTTAGATTCTTCATTACAATAGTACATCTCACGTTAAAGGTAGATAAGATTGGCAATACGCTAATTTACTGATCGGAAACTTTCTGCAGAGTTGCAAAAAGTCTTCGACCTTCCACCAAACCTGGATTTTAAGGACTGACCTTCCTCATTTCAAAGTTTTGCGATAAAGGGGGAAAGAGCCTTTATACATCAAGAAAAGTATTGATTGATTTTTCCATGATTTATCAGGACCGTTGCATGTCTTATAAACTTTTGCCTGCTGGAAAGAAATTTAAAAGGTTCTTTTAGATTCTTCATTACAATAGTACATCTCACGTTAAAGGTAGATAAGATTGGCGATACGCTAATTTACTCATCTAGAACTTTTGATCGTTTCTTCGTAGATATTTGCGTCCTGACATCCAACGTGAGACGTGAGACAAACTGAAAAGGAGACAAGCCAACCTCGTTTCGGGCCCCTGTGCCACATCACGCCTTCTCCAGTGCTCTTCGCGAGAGCTTAAAGGCAATGTGTCAATGTAAGTATAGCCGCGTATACATTCTGTCAAAATATGCTGACACGAAGCTGACGAAGAGCCTCAAAGAGCGCGCTGTGATTGGCAGAATGTAACTGATCACATGCAAACTAAAATGTCAGCTCCGAGAGCGCAACCACAAGTAAGTCATAAGTCTGCTTAGCTTACTTCTTACCACCCAGTGAGCTCTTGACCAAAGTGATCACATGAAATATCACGTGAAATTGGCAAAGCCTCTGTACTTACATGGATATATTACACGAGTTTAAAAAATCGACGTACCACCCTTTGCTCTGTATAACAGGTAGCCGTTTTCATATTTGATTACATATATACCCTAGACTAGATAAGCATTGCTTTTTCTAGGGCGTACAAATCAGTAAGTATTTAGTTTTAGCTGATTTGTGAATAAATATCATCATCATTATCATCATCATTACTTCATATATGACTACAATCTATAGATGCTATAATAACTAAAGAAAAGAAACACAAACGGAGTCATCAGCGTTTGAGACCCTCGTAAGTTTCAGTCTCGATTTGAAGCACAGAAGAGAGGATTCCAACCTCGTTTCTAAATCAAGATCGATCCAAACTTTGGCTACTACACGATAAAAAAAGTTAATGAAGCTTAACGAGGTGAAGTTGCGTTTTAGACACCCCCGTCTAAGTGCCCCGGTGAGAGGTCAGATATTCACCGGGGTCCTAGTGACCGAAAATATATGGTCAAATATTCACCGGGGAGTTCCAATTATGCACTTATTGGCGGGGTACTATTCCTACGATGAAATATTTTCTTAAAATTCTCCCCGGGGTTCGCCAATTTGCAGCCGAGGTTGCACTTGTGAGGCATTTTATACCGGGGAGATTCACGTCTTGCCCGGGGACCTATTTTGCTAAAAAAATTTCACCGAGGAAATCACCGGGGTAGAATGTACAGGGACACTTAGATAGGGGTGTTTTTAGTGCAAAGCGCTGGGATTGCAAAAGTAGAGAAAACCTAATCGAGTCCGCGACCCCTTGTCATGACGCTCAAGTGGTGGGGCTCTACCTGGTATCGAACCCTGTCCACCTGACTATTCTGGCTGCAAAGTCAGATGATTGCACCAATGACAAGAGGTTTCAAAAAGATAGGACATTAAAAAAGCAATTCGAGCTTAGTACTAAGGAGAGAAATTCTGTGACGTTAAGCTCATTGGTAAAACAGACTGGCTTTGAGCGCATTTGAAATATCAAATAGAACGTGATCAGAGCTCAAATGAGAACAAACGGACAGAGCTCAATAAAATCCAAAGAAAAAGGCCAGTACGCAATGCTCTGAATAAGGATATGTCATATACGAGTAGATAATAGATAGATGAAGAAAGACGTTTCTCGAAACCCTTACCTTCGACCCTTCCCATCCACGATTCTTCCGCTTTGCTCGACTGAGAACAACAAAATTCCTTCTTCTGCAAACTTGACAGTAATATTCTGACATTTGCCAACTTTCCACAAATTCATCGTTTTCTCTGTGAAGCAAAGCAAATCTTGTAAACCAAAAAACAACAATTGATTCATCATATTGCACCTCTCTTACGATCTCAGTTTATCTAAGGCTTAAGCTCGACAATGTTGAATAATCAAAACATTAAAAGGGTTTAAAGCAGGCCTAACCTTTGAAACCTTCATAAAAGCCCTCAACATTTTGTGGTGGGTGGCATGCATGGGGCTTTGCATGAAATCTATTTCAAGAACAAGCTTGAAATGGGGGTTTGAGTTATTTTGGATAGCTTTCGTAGGGCAGCATTGCACTTTGGGATATGCTTCGTGATACAAAGGTTCATTTAAATCAATGAATTGTCAACTTAGCTGTAAACTCAACATTGGAAGAGATGTTTTAGATTTTGCTTGGCAAATGTTAAGAAGCTTGGATTAGCCGAAGTAAAAACGGAAATTAGCTCGTAGGAAATTTTGTCAGGTCATCACAAGGAATTCAATTCAGGATAAGTAAATGTCCTTTTATATTTATTCTCTGACAAATGCGCAAACAATACCTTCAGAAGAGATCTGGCAGAGAAATTGAAAACTTGAAAATGAAATTGATAAGAAGTGGAGCTTGTATTCTCAGTTTTGCTCCTTCAAATGCTTGCTGTGATGATTGTCCGACATATATGTTATTCAGCCAATGTTAGCTAACGCTGACATCAAAATGGCGAGATGAGTGGCGACAGCTGTCGAGTCGACGAACATTATGAGGGCTGGAGAAGCAGCCACATCCATTGGTGGCGCAGCGTAACTAGTCTGTTGGACCCTACGATATTCTAATCTGGGATACCAAATGTTTCCCCTGATAGAAACCCTTTAAACTTCCATCTCGATGCTGGAGCCACTGGGGTGCAAAGCCCCTTTCTGTGCTGAAATTTCGTCTTTACAGTTTGTTATTTTGCTTCAGGTAGATTCTTCAAATTCCCACAGATTCAAAATCATTTCAAGATTTAGCAGTATTTTTAGGCCCAGTTTAAACATCGTTCTTTTAGCGTGTCGAATCAAACTGAATTAAAAACGGGAAAAACTGATTTAATCATTGACTTAATCTGACTGATTTGATCGTTTAATCTGATTTAAACGTCATTTTTTAGCCGTGTCGCATTGAAAATAAAATGGTTAAAATGGCCATTTTTCCAAATGTGCAAGCGCAGTGGCTGATCACACATAGAAACCGGCAACCATGGCCTAGAATTGATTAATTAAACGTGGCAGAAATACGATGTTTAAACCAAGTCGTGTTTCTGCCGTTTAAGACGACAGAGCTGGTGAACTCCTGCCATTTTAACAAAGTAAAATGGCTGGTGATTTAAAAATTGTCTTCATGTCGAGTTTAAAGCACATATGTCACATTAGCAATTGGTTAATACAACAAACAAGTTTGGAGTGGAATCCCATTGTTTCGTGACTTTATATTTCTGTTTCTTGAATTTTTATTTCAATGAAAATTCAGCCTCGATCCTGTGCTTTGTAATAAACAATAGAAAGAATTGTATTGCATGAACCAATCGTCTTCATGACATATGCCCTTTAATCGACACTTGGAATTTTTTTAGCAGCATCGATTGAGTTCTACACGGCAAAAATATGATGTTTAAACTAGGCCTAAAAGTCAACTTTGTCTGGTCCTTGATACAAATAAACATGAAGGAATTTTCATGATCGGAATAATTTATCAAATTTTGATGATTTATCAGAAAGTGAAACGATCTGTTTACCTACATGCTAAATCGCCTAATTTTCTCACACACTGCTGACCTGATTTTTAAAACTCAACTAAATTGTGCGGAGAGATGCGAAACGGTAAATTCAATACATTTTTGGCACTGGTAACTGCAAAGTCATGGGATAAATCTAACCCTAGGTTTATAACCATGCACACTAATTGGTTGATGCAACTTTTCAAGTCTTCTAAAAGAAGTAGAAAGCTATGATGCTTGTTTTTACAGTCTGTCTCCCACTATATATCAAGCAAAAATATCTGCGAATAAAGAGTGATTCTGCAGCTTTACCTAAGTTTCAATGAAGACTTACCACTTGAATTGTATGCTTCCAACTCTTTGCATGTGTCTTTGAACGATCAGCCGCACGGCTCATGTCATAAGTCTAGTTTTGCTGTGAAGATAAATAAAGATGATTATTATAATAGCCAAATATGAGAATGATAGATTTTGAAAAAGATCTTAACGGCTCTTAGACAACCACCATGCATTGAAGCCTTGTTTGTAAAATCAGCCTAATTTCATGCTGCGTGTAAACAATTTTACGATGGCGCACAAGTCAGCAACAAGTCGATGCAGCTCTAGATGTGGCCATATCTACGTGTATTAAACCTGAATTGAATTGAATGAAATCCATGAAAAACAAAACAAACGATCGCATTGCATGCCGGTTACCCAAGAGCCTTTAAATCGTTTATAGCTACGAATGACGTTGCTGCGTTGCAATGCAAAATCAAGTCTGTAACCAGGGGCAATAAATCTTCAAGTCAAACCTTCTTGTACTTGATAAAAAGACACGCCTCTTGTTCACTTCAAGGTGGCTTCATAAAATTTCTGTGAATTTTTAATTCAATAAAAATTGATAATTTATCAAACGTTCTTTCAAGGTTATGAATCTTAGACACGAAAATCGATAGCTTTAGAGGTATATGGGTGTGGCCTCCTGAAGCAAATTTGAAAGAATTTTGCATAGCACGTTCCACGATGGAAAAGGTGTTTCCTCGACTAAATAAATTTCTGCCATCTTATTGTAATCTGCCAATGGTTGTTTATAGTTTGTTGCGTTATCAATTTTTGATACCAAAACGATTAGCTTTAGAGGTCTAGGAATGTTGCTTCTGAAATCAAACTTGAGGGACATTTGAGGAGCGCTTTCCAAGAGGGTAAATATGGGGCTTCTTGTAAATCGAAGTTTAAATTATTCTATTCTATTTTCTATTCTCGTTTATATTTTTCATGCACAGTACACGTTTTTTTATAAGAAACTTGGATCAGCACTTAGTACTAAAAGTTTCTTAATTTCGCATGAAAATTTCGGTGTTTTAGTAGTAAAAGTTTCTTAATTAGTTTCTTATTTTTGGGCCTAAAATTGCGGTATTGTTCGAAGTTGAGCCTTCTTCTCGAGAAAGGGCTTCCATTTTGCATTGACATTGTCATCAAGAAGAAGCCATGCACATCAAGGCAAAAATTTACCAATTTTGCAGTTAAAAGTCAAGAAAAGACGAATGTACCTTTGTCAGAGAGACATAGAATAAGAGAGACATACAGAAATAAATTTTTAGAGTTTCTTAACTGTCCTTGAGCGTAGTACTAGAGTTTCTTAAATTTTTGGTCATCGTAGTACTAGTTTCTTATAAACCAGTTTCTTATAAAAATAAACATGTAGCCCCCTTGGTCCAAATGGATTGACTTTCAAAGGGTTGAGTCCAAAATCTACCAATTAAAGAAATATTAATAAATAAATTAAAATTAATAAAGAAAAATTAGAGAAATAAGATATACGACTGCAAATTGTTTTTGCAAATAAATTCCACTAATGACTTTATCGCTTTTTTTCTTGGAGAGAGCAAGGAAGGGTCCCTGTTTTATATCGTGTTGGTCCTTCAGAAGGGACGTTAAACTAGGGGTCCAATACATGGATGCGGCATGCATAGAGGGCGTAAATTAGCTTTAAGTAGCTATAAATACTCCCAGCCCAATCAAACTAAATCACTGAAAAAAAAATGTTCAGGATGATTCCAGAATTCATCTCCATTCAGCTCATTTTGCCCGTTGCCAATTTCCGAAAAGGCAGCAAGATCAGTATCAGTGTTTCTCTGTGTTTTATGTTTCGATATGGTTCGGGATAAGAACTGCGTCGAATTTGTGTATTTGACTCGAAAATTGTATGTCGATTCCGCAAAATATGGGGTAAAAGAACTAAGGAGCTATCATTTATTTCCTTGCCATGTGAGTTTGCAATTAAGCCCCCCTCTAATAAGCCCCCTCTCTTTGAAGTCCCTCTCTAGAGTCTCTAAAATTAAACAAGTCATCAGGGGCTTAATAGAGTTGTTATGGTATCTCCCTTGATTTACTTTAAAGGGTATGTTTCATCCAGCATGCCTTGCACGTGCCATCTCTTGGTCAGCCTTTGTTGTCGCCATTTTCATGGGCTATGAAAAGAACGATAAAAAAAGTGCAGAACGTTCTTCGATTCTGTTTGCAACACTCTTATTTTTCACTTTGAAGGATAAACATATGTGTATAACGACGACAAACAATAATATTACACCAACGTTAGTGTGTCTGGATGTAAACAAAAGAACAATCCAGCAGTCACGCGGTGATTGGCCTGTCCTAACAATGGAGCCACGTGACTAGGCACTCATGACGTTTGGGAGTTACTTAGCAACTAATGTTTTAGGATAGGGAATGCTGGTTGCTTGGGAGTCATGAAGGAGCCCAGGAAAACCTCGTTATCATAAAAATACAAATGATTATGGAACAAGGATCAGATATTTGACAGCATAGATGCAAGCTACATTGGAAACCATTGGCAAACTGAAAATAAAAACAAACAAATGGTGAAAATTCATTCAGGGGGTTTTTCGATGATATGGTCGTCTTTTTATGTATAATTTTCCAGACAATGAAAATAATAACGGGTGTCCCAAAAAGGTACTCCTGTTTAAAAAATCACCAAAACTTGATTATCAAACCTTTGATAACATTTTCTTTTTTGAGTTGTTTTGTCAAAGACACAAAAGTATTCATACATGACAAAAAATGTGCTTTTGATACAGCAAGGTAGAAAAATTACACGTTGAAAAACCTTATTTTGAGCCGTAGTATTTAAGCAAAAATACTCAATCTTGCCTAAGAGTCAGAATTTTCAAATTTTTTATCATCATTGAAGTTTCCAATGAAAGTGTGCATTTCTTCCTGTCATTTATGACCAAACTAAGAGTTTTAGATGCAAAAAGGAATTGATCTGGCAATCATCAGTACTTTTCTACAGTATGATTCAAACTAGGTAACCCTAAAAAGAGCAAAATTTGCTAATTTCTAAACCAATTACAAGGTCAGCTATATCTTCGAAAATAATTTGATCTCAGATCTACTTGACAAAAAAAGAAAATTGAAGATCGGCAGTGTAATCAAATGTTGATGATATTTCAAACGGGAGTACTTTTTTAGGGACACCCGGTAGTTAAATTTTAAAGTGGGTCGCCTGCATTTATCTAAGTTTTTACAACAGGTCCCACCATGAATAAAATTGGGTATATTAGTTAACAAAAAGAAGAATCACGAGAACCACTATTTACAATATATCAAAACCTTAAAATATTAAAATCATAGATACATTATAGACTGATGATATGGTCGTAGTTATCGCTATTGAAATACTGCCGGACGCTCCTAACTACGACTCATAATCAAACGCCATTATTTTGAAATGACTATAACTGCCTCGTTTCGATAAGGGCCTAGGCGCAGAAAAGCAGAAACATTTGTAGTTTTCAAATGAAACACATTGATTTGAAAACTTCACAATAAATCAGTTAATGCTTAGCGAAAGCAGCAAAATGGTACCTACATACAAAATTTGATATTGTCGCCAACTGTTTTCATGGTATTCTTGTTCGTAAGACTTTGTTCTGTCCGGCCAAACTCCTTGAAACTCTGCTTTGAGCTTCGAGTTTCCGTTGGTCAACATCAATCAATCGAATTTGCAGAGATTCTAATGGCGTTGTATTTGGTTGTATACTTTGTACATGACTGTGTATAGCAGCCTCGTTCCCAAGGGCGTTCAAAAGTGAAAAAAGTCAGTCCAAAAATATTGCCGTAATATTATGAGTCCCAGTAAGAGTGGTCTCGGTCTGGCGTAATAGTCTCGTTTTGGATAGCGATTACTGGGACTCATCGTAATCAGTCTAGATGCATCACCTTTAATCTATTTAGTTATTTAGATGCAAGATGCATTGAAAAAAACAGCAAATTGCAAACAGAAACGAATAACTATTGAAAATCCGTTCAGGGTGTTGTCGACGAGCCGTTAGTGCTTTTTGTACATAATTTTTCTTGCAACAGTTTCACCTTTAATCTATTTAGTTATTTAGATGCAAGATGCATTGAAAAAACAGCAAATTGCAAACAGAAACGAATAACTATTGAAAATCCGCTGAGGGTGTTGTCGACGAGCCGTTAGTGCTTTTTGTACATAATTTTTCTTGCAACAGTTTCACCTTTAATCTATTTAGTTATTTAGATGCAAGATATATTGGAAAAAACAGTAAATTGAAAGCAGAAACGAATTAATAGCAAAATCCATCGAGGGGGTTTTCGAAGAGCTGTTTGTGTTTTTTTTTGTTCACAATTTTCTTGCAACAATTTTACCTTTAATATATTTATTTATTTGGGTGCAAGATACATTGGAAAAAACAGCAAATTGATAGCAGAAACGAATTAATAGCAAAATCCATGGAGGGGGTTTTCGACAAGCCGTTAGTGCTTTTTGTACCTTGGCAAAGGTTTTACCTTCTAGCTAATTAGTTATTAAATGCAAGATATATTGGAACCAAATGGTTCCCCTTGCAAGTTCCCCTTTCGCAATATCAAACTATTTGCATAAGGGTTTACATACATATGTTAAGGTTGATCACGAGATAAATCGAAAGTTCTTCTTACAACAAAGAGAAGGAAAAAATATGACTCTCTTGTGTGCAGTGATCAAATAACAAGGACATAAATCATAAAGAGGATACTCGAACTTTGATACCCTTGCAAAAGGTCCTACGTTGCATAAAATAGTTGCGGTTTTCTGCAAAATAATCTCCATGACTAACAGACCGACATAAAAGAATAAATGTAACCCAAAGTTCTAAAGAGTTTTAAATATCTAAAAGAACACAGCATAACAGCCCAATCCGCATTGAATCGTATCAGAATAAAGTGATTTAATGATAGACATTGGTAATATATAATTTGTAAAATTGTTGATACAGTTGCAAAGTTAAATTAAATGCAATTAAGTTGAGGATGTTTGCTTTTTGAATTTCAAAACATGAAATATCATGCAGAAATGAATGGTATGGACAAACTACGATGGTAGGGAGATGAAACTTTGATATTTATGGGTTACAAATTGCAGCCTTTTCCGAGCCTCCAAGCTACAGTTCATCTCTGGACTGATTACAGTGAGTCCCATCAGTCTAATTCATCTCATCTGTAATATTCGTTTACAACAATCTCTTCACTGAAAACTAAATTATAGCAACGGCGTCGCCAAGCGAGGGGGACTGGGGAGGAGAGATCCACCCCAGACTTCTCAATGCGGCATTCATTCAGAACCAAAAACGGTGCACAAAGGCGGGTGCAGCCCGAAGTTGAAATGGGGGCAACCGGCAAAGGGAAGGCCAAAAATATAAGAGAACATTTTTGGTCTGGTATCTAAAGAACATTCTTTGAATTTTCTCTAAAAAATCTTAAAAAAAGCCCTTGATTCATATGTTTCCCCCACATTCAGACCGAAACAGTTGAAAAAGAATGCGTTTGTTTCAGGATGAGGGGAGCCATTCTCTCCAAAAAGGGGGTGCCAAGCTGAGTTTTCATTGTGAGGAGGGGGCAGTTGCCCTATTTTGCCCCCTAAATCTGCCACTGATGGAGTAAAAAAAGCTGAGTATACCTTTCAGAACTTTTCTCCATGGTATAAGTCTACTCCACTTTTTAGGGCTGGCGACACTCTGAACGAAAATGCAATTACCCTATTTTTATAAAGAGAGCCAAGTTCTTTTAGAGCATTCTTGAGCTTTCTATAAATTCAGTCTAAAAGTACGAAAGTTTTGTAAAACTAAAGCACAAGTAAATGCGAGACTATACAGTATTTAGACTGATTACAATTCGTTTTAATTAATTAGACTGATTACAATTCATCGTAAAATTTCACTCGTTTTCATAGAGCAATTCAATTTAACAAATAAATAGGAGGTAAAGCCATTCAGTTGAATAGATAAGTAAGTAATAAAGTTTATGTAATTGCAAGCTAAAACTGGGATGAATTGTAATAAGTCTAGCTGGCAATAAAAGCATTCATGAGTTCCTTCGCAAAAAATAACTGTATCCTATTCTGTTTGCTGCTATATGTAGTGCAAATTTTTTAACTGAATTTTTTAACAAACTTTCTTACTTTTAGACTTTTCAACATACTTTTTTCGTTACTACTGATAAAGGGTTAAGCCCGAAACGTTTCGTCTAATAAGCTCTTGTCTTTATACTGTTTTTAGAGCTATTTCGTGTGTTAAATTTTTTTACTGTTGAAGACATCAAAATCTGATTCTCCAATGCGAGTTCAATGCTAAGAATGTTCTTCATATGTTCTTAAATTTAGGCCGAATATCTGCCTGAACGTTTTCACAAAAAAGTTTCTTATAAAAACGGAGCTTATTGGCTAATCTTTCATGCCCCATACACACTGACAGTTAAACCAACTTTATTTAAACTAGGTTAAATCTAAACAAATGAACTGCGTTCGATTTGTTGCACTGACCAATTATAAATCAAGATTTGATAACCTGGTTTAGTTAAGCTGGTTTAAGCTTAAAAATACGAATGGGTTATTAGATAGAATTCTCGATCTTCGATTTTCTGTGCTTCTAAATACCACGTCAAAAGTCATGAAGATAGGAGCTCAAGTTCTCTTGTTTCTATTCGTCATACCTTCAGTTTCTCTTACATTTTTGTTTCTGGGTTTACGTTGTGGTTTCAGAAACTTCCTTCACACCTTCACATTCTGGCAGCCCTGCAACATTCGAAATTAAATGACTAATCGAAGTAAGGATACAATACAGCTGTATCATCTTGAAAGGGGATTCAGAAACAAGGGCTGGTGCAGCGATGCGAAATGTAAGAACTGACACCCTACACCAGGCTTCAAAACCGCAGTGAGTGCACGTATCTTTTATAAGAAACTGCTTATAAGAAACTCAACTCTCAGATCGCCAACAAATTAAGAAACTCCAATACTGGGAACAAATAGCTTTAGAAACTATTTACTTAAATAAAAGAAATCCGTAACATATTTTCACTTTATTTTCATTTCTTTCCTATATCATTACTCGGAAAATACTTGAGTGACGTACAACCATTGAAAAGGCTTCAACAAACTTTATTTTGAGATGTCGACAGGGGCACAGGAAGTACACGATGAAAACTGCAACAGAACCTTTCCAAAATTCGTAAGAAATTTCGAGTACTGAAAATTTGATAATTCTGAGAAACTTTCAGTACTGGCAAAGATTCCTGTTTTTTTATGAAAAAATATGTGTCGCACAGTAGCAATCATCCTCTCGTAGCAGTGCTGCAAAGTTTGATCTTGGTTTATATTTTGTTTCGTAATAGCTTGAGGAAAACAATATTTACTACTACGCAGGAGCAAACGTAAAGAGATCTATCGTTATCTCCTCCGCAGAACAATATAAATTATTCCTCCGCAGGTACATATTAGTTGCAGCGCTCCTCCACAGAAGCACACCAGCAGTGTCCAACTACCCATGATAAGACATTACAAATGCTGTTCGTTTTGATTGTAGTTTTGCCTAGTTCTTCATTTCAAAAGGGTGAAGATCTTTTTCATGGGCAGGAATGCTTTTCTAAACAGTGTGTTTTTATAAGAGACTTAGGTCTGCGCTGGTAGCAAGTTTCTTCGATCTTGTTAGAACAATTTTGCTACCAAATGTTTCTTATGAGTTTCTTGACTTCTGTAATGCTTTAGGTAGATTTAATTCACTTTTGGAAAAAGGACTTTGAAACTACCTAATAAGATGTCACAAGCAATGCCAGAATTCACACTCAAAACAGTGTCAAAACAGCTGATAACATTGTACAAAACACTTTGAGTGCCCAGGGAAAATTAAAGCTGCGAATGACCGCAGTCTCTTAGCTCTAAATGTAGCCAATCAGGGGCCAATCAGCAATCAGATAGCCAATAAGATGCGCCATCCAGAACCATGAGTCAGCAAATTCTGACGTGAGCCTAAAAAGTAAATGAACGGAGATATAGCGACATGATCAAAACATAGCCTAAATATAACCTATTGCATTTGATGCTCTCGATCGATGAAAGCAATAAAACATAAGTGGCGTCTGCCGTTCTTTTGTGCAATAAATATACTGTAAACATATATAGCACAAAAGAACGGCAGACGCCATTTATGTTTTTATTGTTTTCATCGATCGAGAGCATCAAATGGTTATATTTAGACTGACCAAGTCCCCCTATTTGCGGCTTCTAATAAAAAATATTCGTGCAGATGAGATTCGATAGAAAAGGACCGAGAACAGCAGAACGAAGTAAAGAACAAAATAACAAGAGAAAACAACATTTCAGCACAAACAAAAAGGGTTTAGGATTATGTTTATCGCATCTACATTTCACTACGGAGGGCAGGTGTCGAATTTTCATCTGCCACTATTTTCTACAAAACTAACAAACATCTCTGGCTTTGTTTTCTTTTTTTGTATCTGATACAACCATAATTTTGTTTAACACCGTTGCACAAGCATGGAACGAATGAAATTTATCGATATTTTATCAAAAGTGGCTGAATTTCAAATGCACCGGGTGTCCTAAAATGATGTATTACTGTTTAATTGCTTACATGTCCATAACCAATGAACCGATTTTCAAAACCTTCGTTTTATTTTATTGCCTAAAGACTAAATCGTATTTTAAGATGTTGGTCGCGGTTTAACCACGGCGTTTTCATGTCGAAAAGAAGATCGATAAACTTTCTCAAATTCAAGCCTTGGATGGCATGAGAAAGAAACGGCCTATTTTTCCAGTCAACTTATTAGATGTGATGCAAAAGGCTGAACTCGTATTCATATTCTCTGAATTCAGTATTAACTGAATTCGTATTCTCTGAACGCCATACATCCTATCAATGACATGTAAGTTCAGCCTTTTGCATCACATCTAAAATGTTGACTGGCAAAGAAGGCCGTTTCTTTTTTATGCTATCTAAAACTTGTATTTGAGCAGCTTTATCGATCTTCTTTTCTACATGAAGAAATCGGCCTAAACCACAGCCAACATTCTCAAATACAATTTAGCCTTTCGGCAATCGGATAAAATAAAGTTTTTGAAAATCGGTTCATTGGTTATGGAGATATAAGCAATCAAATGATAATACATCATTTTGGGACACCCGGTACATAATTAAAGCTTATAGGCTAACTTCAGGATCATTGTGAGAAAATTCAGATCCCTCATGTAAGTTCTTTCTGAACCGTCTAAGGTCTGCAAATTTCATAATTAATGCAAAGGTGCAAAGGCAGCCACACGTTTATAATACATGAACACAAAATGAGGACATATAATATATATGGAAAAAGAGAGGTTGGAAGTTTAAATATTTTCCTCTGATCCTGGTCTCATTCAGTCTGCTGTGACCAGCGTTGGTAGAACACGTAGCATATCGTTCCATTTTTCTAAATCCTAAACATAGACGTAGGAGGCAGGGGCGCTAGATGGCTGCAGCCCTCCTGATCAGGGAAATTTCATCACACATCAAGCTCCATTGGGCACAGTTTACTCGTTGAAGCCATCATTTTCAAGCTAAATTCATGATAAACCCCCTTAAAACTAAGAGCCCCCTGCGCTCGTGATTTCAATCATAAACATAAGAAACCCTTCACTATGCAGAAGCGTCATCTAAACATTTTCTACCTGCACAACGAAAATCAAAATAACCTAACCTTGATTTCTTCTGATATAAAATGAGGACATCACTTCCGAAGTGACAGTAGCCCCCTGGGTTCCTTCTTTATATGTCGGGCATTTCTGTCGAGGAATAAAAAAAAATCACCCCACTTGTGTGTGAGATGATGCAAGTATTTTTAATGTGAAACGAAGAGTCTAAGCCAGTACTGGGAGTTTCTTAAAATTATCAAATGTTGAGTACTCAGAGTTTCTTACAAGTTCCTTAAAGGTCCCATAACAATCTTCATGTCTACTACCTGTGCCCTCGTAAACATTTCAAAACAAGTTTTCGAGTGTTTATCAAGACATTACTTGAAAAAACCATGTTTTGAAATGTTCGGGATGGAACAGGTAGTGAACACGAAGACTGTCATGGAACCTTTAAGAAACTCGTAAGAAACTCCGAGTACTCAAAATCTGATAATTAAAGAAACTTTCAGTAATGGGCCAAATTCTTAGTTTCTTATAAAAATACGTGCAGCTTTTTGACATATATTTCCCAGTATTTTAGTTTCTTAATTTCTTGGCGATCTGAGGGTTGAGTTTCCTCAGATAAGTTGTTTCATACAAACAAAAACAAAGACCCCCTGACACCGAGCTGGATTCATTTCGATATAAAAGAACATAACCCACTCCCGTCAACGAACAAGCGGAATGCAGGTGGCCTATGAGTCGATAATCACATATATTTAGTTCAGATAAAAACAATCGGCAGATCAGATCGGAAATACCTCGAGAAAAGCTGGTCAGATCGCTAGCGTAATTCTCCAGGGCTAACCCACTGTGGTCGCGTGAGTGATCACTACTTGACGTCACAGCTAAGCAAATCATCATTTGCTGTACTGGGTGGGTCAGCTGAGATTAGAAATAGAACCGTTGTGAAGGAAGGGAAAGATTGATATTCTGTTTTGATTCATTTTAAAGATAGCCAGCTGACCGATCGAGTGAATGAAAATTCGTTGTTCCGATACCAGAATAGCTCCGGAAGATCTGGAAAATTTTGAGGGGGTTGTCAGGAGTTGTAGCTTGGGGACAGAAAAGGGAGGAAGAGCATCACGAAGGATCGACGATCCATTTATAAAGACAAGTCAGCTGCTCGATTGCTTCATCGAGTCTATGATTGAATGAAGAGTTCACTGTTTCGATACCAAAATAACTGTGGAAGATCTGTACGACTGTGAAGGAGGCGTTCAAAGGTTGTAGCTTGGATACAGATAAAAGAGGAAAACTCAAGAACGTCACGAGCTATCGTTTCGCTTCAAAAACAGTCAACAATGATCCATTGAAGGAAAGCTCGTCGTTTCGATACTAGAATCATAGTGACTATGCAAGAATAGCTGCGGAAGATCTGGAGCAGTGTGCGGGGGCATTTCATAGCAGAAGCTTGCACGAGAGAGTGGTGTCAACAGAAAGACCAGGAACAGCATAGCCACTCATTAGATCAAGAGACAGTCAAGGTATCTAACTGAAGGTGAAAAATCTAGCAGACTCAAGAAAAGAAATATTCATTGCCATCAAAAATTGATCGACAGGATTCGGTACCCAGTTCAAGAAATTGGGGAATTTTGGAATCAAAAAGCCAAAGACATCAATTACCAGATTTTACGACGGAAGGAAGATTTATTTGCAGTTGAGAACTGATCATCAGGAAATTGAAACTCTTGGACGTAAAAAGCTAGAATCTTTGGGAGAAGAAACTAAGTACAAAAATCGAAGTTTGAATACTGGTAAACTGTATCAATAGTGAAGACATTTAGAACTCTTAGTAAAAAACTGGCATTTTTGGCGTACAACTTTGGAGTACAAAGAGGAATAAAGGAAGTTGAACCTTTGAGGGAAAGCAAGAAGGGAAAAAATAGTGGTAACAGCACACGATCTTGTTTGTGCATGAAGGTAAAAGGTCATGTATGATCGGTTGCAAAATTGATAGCTTCACAGTTCAAATATTTAAATAATTTAGTGTACAGAGCTGCTTGAAACCAAACAGAATAAGAGAAAAATAATAGAGATTCAGGTGGCTTGAGAAAAATAGATTCATATCACGTGTGGAGAGAATCATTTTGCTCGAGAATTAACACTTGTTTTGAATGAATAAATCATGTGGTGTATGAATAAAATATAGATTTCGTTACGTGGATTGTTTTGGTCTGCGAGAAAAGAAAAGAAGGAAAAACAAGGATTTTGTCAGAAAGCAGACTAAAACGGCTGCTGAGTCAGGATTAGTGAAGTTTAGAAATTGTTGCGAAATCTCTCAAATAGTTTCCCCGCAAACCATGCCATTTTGACCAAACAACAATTCACACACAAAGTTTGCAGAATCTGGAGGCAGATTTTCCATCACCTTTCTTGTTCATCTCTCAAATTTGCAGTAACATTGCTCAATCTCTTGCAGCTGATGACATAAATACATTTTTTCACGTTTCGAATACATTAGTTTACGATTCGAACCATTGTTTTATGCGTCGTTCGAATACATTGTTTCGCATTGAAAGACATTGTTAGGAGCTTCAGACGTCACGTCTGCGAATTAATAGCGGATCGCCGAAAACAAAGCCTGGATAAAGTAACAAAAGAAGCGATTTGAAGAAAAGAAAAACGTGACAAATCTCCAGCAGTTTGCAAGCAACAACAGAGCGAAAGGAAGAGATCATACTGTGCTAGGAAGAGATTGTATCCTTTTCAAAGAAATTAGATCGAGATTGTGAAATTTGCCAACCGACTTGAAGACAGATTGCGAAATCTAGATACAGAGGGGCTACAGACCTGTTGGCTGTGTAAAAAGAAGGAATTGCAATTTAGCTACAGACCTGTTTGCTGTCGTAAAGAGAAAGAGTTTACGTTTTGTCGTAGTAAAACGAAGCTACAGAACTGGAGCGTATGAGCTACAGACCTGTTTGCTGTCGTAAAAAAAAAGCGTTAACGTTCGTCGCAGTGAAACTAAGCTACAGAATTGGAGTTTAGAAGAGAAAGAATTACGATATAGCTACAGACCTCTTTGTTGTCGTAAAGAGAAAGAACTAACGATTTGTTTTGGTGAAACGAACGAAGCTACGGAACCGGCGAAAGAGAAATAATTACAGCGAGGCTGAAATTTACGTCAGAGCATCATTCGTTCCAGAGTACCGAAACTTTTCTGCAGAAGACGTTGATAAAAGCAACAGTTGAGGTTTCATCACGGTCAAACTTGGCCAAACTTAGATTGCTGTGAGGAGAAACAGTTACGTTTGTGGTAAAGCTGTACATTGACGTCACGACCTTTATCCTGTCATATTCTGTTCATTGATACAAATATTTTATTCACTGAAAAACAAAACAACGTTCACAGATCACGCATTTCGTCAAAGGGAAGTACAAATTAGCAAAGGATATACGTTTGCGGAGAGTGACAATATTTTCGAAAGGCAAAGTTTCACCAGTACTTATTGTGAAGCCATAGCATTCGGAGCTGGAAGAGACTTTGTACAGATATCAGGAATTTTCACTTCAGTGAACTTACACATTCTCAAGGAAGGAAGGATATTATTTGGACTTATATTTGCTGAAGGTCACACTGCTTCTAAACTACAAAGTTTTGACAGACATTTGGCTGATATCGGAAATTTTCACTTCATTGGAGCTAATATTTCAAAGGTTGAAGATTTATAGACAAAATCTCACAGGGACTTCTCAAATATCAACTTCGAGCTTGGAAGAAAATATCGAGAGGGACTTTTTGGTACAAGAACACACAAGATGCAGTCATTTCAAAGAACTATGCCCCCTCAAATTTACCCATATCCAGGACAATACACAGTTCTGCCCTCGTACACGCAGGGGGTATACACGCAAATGCGTCCAAACAATATGAGGTATATAGCTGCGTGGGAGATGCCCCGAATAAACCAGGCCACACAAGGCGATGTAAATCAACCCATTTTGGGCAACAATGACACGGACTTTCTTGATGACACCAAACTGGTTTTACTTGCCATTGAATTAGGAGTAACGAACCGGAATGACTTACCCGATCTAAGTGTCATCATTAAGGATCTGGTGTGAAGCGCAGTTTTGATTCCCGTTTATTGGAGTTGTTCCAAAACAAAGTATACGTTGACCATGACATCGTTGACCAGGTTGGTTTGGCACGGGATAATGACATGAACCAGCGAAAACAGTGATGGGCATATGGACACCTTTGGTGAATGGATGACATGGGTGAATGGACACCTTGACGTGATTATGCATGGGTGAATGGACACCTTGACATGATTATGCAAAGTCTGCGAATGCAAGAAGAGAAACGATTCAGTACAGAATGCAAGAACATGGCATAAAAGGTGTAAATAATACCTATGAAAAACTACATAGAACTAGGATTAATCTTGTCCTCCATCTAGGCCTGAATTCAAACTTGGTGCATTTTTCACGCTTACCAAATAAAAGGCTCGCTTTTGATTACGCATTAACATTATGCATCAAAACGCGAGTCATATTTGGCAAGCGGCAATAAAAAAACTTCACGTTTGATTTCAGCTGTAATTAGTAGCGTGGCCTTGGTTCGGTTTTAGAGCCGTAGTCTATAGGGGCAGCTGGTTGATATGAAACCGTGGTTTCCAGCATTGGTTTCAAATCCTTAAAAAATGAAAGTGTAAAATGGCTCTTGCATTTTTCTTTAAATTGCATAGCTGGAAAGGAACCTTGGGCTACTTTGCTATGAGTTTATCGTTGGATTTTACAGAAATCTTGAATATCATAGACGAGTAAAAAAGACGTCAACACGTTTGGCGGGCTGTGAATTAAGAATCATATGGCCGATATTGAAAATTGAAATGTTAATCTATCAGTCAAAGGCTAACTTAGATGTTAAAATTTTGTTTGATAAGATCACCCTTCATTTAGACTCAGAAATTAAGAAAACGCTGGTAAGGGGTTTGTATGGGAACGAGAATTCCATGTTCCGATTCTGGTCCACAATTTACTTGTCATTGAAATTTGAATTCAATGCAATTGCCAATTTTTTTTATGGTACGTAAATCATGGACCAGAATCGAATGAGGAATTCTCGTTCCCATACAAAAACCCTTGCCAGCATTTTCTTAATTTCTGGGTCTAAAAGACGAGTGATTTTACCAAAGAACATTTTCAGATCAAAGTTAGGCTTAGATGGTCATTTCAGCTTTGAAAATCGACCGCATACATTTTATTCTACAGCCCGTCAAACGTATTGACATCTTTTTTACCCACCCGGTAGAGCGCAACACTGAGATAGAATTGGCGAACCATTCATTCGAATGACACTTCCATAACGCAAAATCCGCGTAAAACACATACAGGATGTATCGTAAAGAAGGAAGCAATCAGAGCAAAATAACACACGCAGAAGGTTCGCATATTTGTATCTGTGTGCTTGCTTACCGATTAAGGATACACACCCTTCATAATCCAGGGTGTGTCGTTCTCTTTCCAGTAATACCTTTATTGTATTGAATTTGAAATGAATAGAAATGCGAGGAGTTTCTTTAAAACTCATCTGGTCGAGTGAGGCGTCATAGAATCAAGTATTTAGAGAAGGAATAAAAAATTGATGAGAGAAAATGTAGATCTTTCTACCTGCAAAGAAATGCCGCATTATCGAATGCGCAAATAAATGGTTAAAAATCGCACTCACAATTATGAAATGTGTTGAAATAAATTCCTGATGCTGCACATTGCAAAATAGCGAACTAAAATCTGACTCAAATTAAACGCTATGTGAAAATATTCGCGAATGAAAACAGCTGAAGTGATGTGCATGAGTAATCTTGCGAAATCGCAAATCTCACGTATCGTTGTATCTATTTTGAGACTTGACTCGCTACAAGTCTTCGTTTGCTTTCTTTTCGTATTGTCATGGTACCATTACTACGCGCTCTGACATCATAGTCATGCTGATATTAAAACTGAAACTCGTAGCAAGTCAAGTTTGAGACAATATTTAATAAAAAACTGGCGAAATACCACAGCAACAATTTGCTGTTTCTTACATAGCACTGTCATCCAGGGTGATTTGCGGACACGCTGAAATTTCACACTGTCTGAAAATCAAGTTTGGCCTAAGCATAAACATTGGATCCACACTGCACCGTGGAGCTATAGTTTCCGTTTAGGCCAAATTTGATTTTCAGATAGGACAGTCTGAAATTGGAACGTGCCCGCAAAGGCGCCTGGGTGCTAATGACTCTTGAAGTTAAATTCACGGGTTTCTGTTGGTACGCATAATTCACACTTACAACATCGTTCTTGACGCATTCCGGATAGCAACGCAGTGCACTGACGTGTTGCCAATGTGAAAAAAGTTGGATTAATTTATCACGCCACGCTGCATTACGCTACAAATCATCAAAAAATGAATTTCAAAGAACTGTATTCTGATTGACTTTGATTCCGAAAACTTGCAGATGGCACAACTTATTGTACATACAAATTATTTGCCTTCGATTATAGTATTGCTTGTTGTTAATAAAATCCAACGAATTTTGTAGAAATGACTGTTAAATAAATAATAAATAAACAAACATGAGACTAAGTTATTCCATGCTTTATTGCTTTAAATGTGTTGTCTGCTGATATATAATTCCGGAACGCTAGCTCCTCCATAGTAGTAAATAATATTTTCCTCCGCAAAAGAACAAAGTTGTGGGAATCAAGCACAACTGCGATGTCCAACTACCCATGCCCGGATTAGACAGACACAGCCAGCATAGGTTCCAAGTCTTTAAAAATGCTGGTGTAAAATTGAGTGACCTATTTCTTTGAACTGAATGACTTCAAAGAAACTTTAGTTAATTCTCTATAATTCTACCGTTGGAATTTTCTGAAATCTTCAATATTTTCAGAATTAGAGTGTTTTTCTTCTTTTTCAAGACTCTAAGAAACATTTTCAAACAAATTTAAAACCATCGTAATTTCTAAACTGTTTGACGTAACATGAAATAATTTCGAAGAAAACCATAGTTTATGAATGCCTACAATATGGTATCAAGCAAAAGTCTCTCGCTCATCTGGTTTATGATTTATAAATTTGATGACGTCACATCCTCAAATGAGTTGAAATGCAAGATACGCTGTAATTTCCAAAAATATTCAAAATTTCTGAAAAGTCCAACGGTAGAATTATAGATAAGTAGCTAAAGTTTCTTTCAAGCCATTCAATCAGAAGAAATAGTTCATTGAATTTTACACCCACCTTTTTACGCTGAGATAAAGATTTGGAACCTATGCTGACACAGCCTGCGATGCACAGGAAGAGAAAACTGCCTCTACTCTCAGATAACGTTTACAATGTTTCGGTACAGTTTTGATCCGTTACAAAGTTATTACGGTTCAAGAACATTTACACTGCTTCAGAACAAAATTGTTCCAAAGATCGAAGGAAACAACTGGTATCAGGAACAATATAAATAGGAGGCTGATCTGTTAAAGGCACACTGCCGTGGCACTGATTGGATGAATGAGACAATATGAAAGAATAGAATTAGGCAGGCTTCAGTAATTTCGCCGTACACTGAAATTCACGAAGAGGATAACGATCAGACTCCATTTATTCTCGAAACAAAGTATGATCTAAGAGCATAAAGATTTTATAATGATCCAGAGGCCAGGTCTTTTGTAAGGGATTTCAACATCACAACCAGCCAATTACAGCCACGACAGTGTGCCTTTAAACTTATATTACACATCCAATGTCTTACCGGTACAGTGTTTGCAAAAGGGGCTGGATCGAATGACGTTTTTCTTCAATTTGATTCAAAAAGTCCCAAAGAATGGCCGTAAATTGATTATTTAAGTCCCTTGTATCCCTGCTGGAACCCTTGGTCAATATGGACTCATGCCGAAACGGTCAAAAGATGACCCTGCCTAGATTCATTACATGAGTCTCAGCATCGCTCATTGAATTGGATGGTATCAGATTAAAAAGTTGAACGAATACAAGGAATCGCGTCGTAAATCTAGACCCTGCCTTGGCTCATTCTTAGCTATCAGTATCACCTTATAGAAATGAAAAATGCATCAAAAACACAACTCAGCAAACAAATTCAAAGATTACATATCGACAACGACAAATGAATGACTGGAATTGCCCACAAAATATGACTGAGAAAATGGGATCAAGAACCAACCCTCCAAGATCCTCTCAAAATCGGTTTCTAGAAAACTTGCTTGAGTAAGCATACGCTCTTCCTCTGAATCAGTACGGACAAAATCGTGATTCCCTGTGGAATTCGTTACCCCAAGGGTATCACACAGCGACATGAAATAAAAAATACGTTAGAGACCTTGGTGAAAATAGCATAACAGTTTCAATCATAAATCGTTTTGCCTTCTGGCAATGCCCCCAGTAAACTGGATTGGATTAGTTATCTCATAAATTTCCTTTCAAAGTCACGTAAAAATAAGACATGCTCCCAGCACTTTATTCTGAAGCGTGATCAGTGCAAAGCAAATTGCCGACTTCGCAGGGATTTCCTCATACTAGCTGGGGAGTGGTTGTTTGGACCCTGAGGGAAGCTTTTCACAGAACACCTTTTTGCTTATAATTATCGCTTTATAACAGACAGTACTCCCCAGCACGTTAAAGTTTTGTCTATGAAGGCAACTTCCTTCCCAGTACCAGTTTCACTAATTTCTCTTGTTGTTCAGAGCCATGAATGAGTATAAGTTGCTAATCAACTGTTTTCTAGGTGCTGTAAAAATGTTTCATAAGAATTCGATAAAAAATATTGTTTACTCACGGGTTTTGATATAAGAACGATTTGATTGTGCATCTGGAGTCCGGTTGCCATGTCAATGTTCATCTCACACCTGGAAAATTAGAAGTATTCTTTCAACACGTGATACTTAAAACTCTTGAAGCCACTTTGTTATCCCGGGTCGTTTAACTTTGATACACGTATTTCTTTGAGAAATTCATTGTAAGAAACTCAATCCTCAGATTCTTATCATTATCATTATTACAAATTATTCATACGCGAAAAATCCCTTCAAGCAAGAAACTTAGAATATACAATACAAACATGTAAAAAGAAATAGTCACATTACAGCCCTGAAGAAGTCCTGCATGGCAGGACGAAATATTGGCATAAAATTTATTCAGCCATTTGCTGTTGTTTTTCTTTTATTGCGGTGTTTCTGCCTTTAAACTTATTAAATTATTCGTAGAGAGCGTAGTAGTCGAGTATCTCAGAGATGGTACTAAATGAAGAAGTTCGTTCGCCTCCGGCGCGGTATGAACTATACACCTTGACAATCCGAATAGAAAGCAAACGAAGACTTGTAGCAAGTCAACCCCTTGTCATGACGCTCAAGTGGTGCGCCTCCACCTGGAATCGAACATTGTCCGCTTGACTGCTTTGGCTTCAATGTCAGGATTACACCACTGCGCCACAACACCTTAAAGATATATTTCGATACATATCCTTCTGCCTACATAGCATTGAGTATGAGCACTGACTCAACCAGTCAAGACATTTGCAACATTTGTTCTGAAAAGATACATACATTAAAATTGATAACTCGAGGGTGAGGCTGATCTTCCAGGGATTTCGAATTCACCTCCTCAAAAGCATTTTGAGGTGCTTTTAAATTGTTGTAAAGTAGATAGCTCCCTGATGGTAGGAGGGATTTTGCTCCAAGCTTTTAGACCCGAATAGAGAAAACTTTTCACTCAGATCACTAAAACTTCAGTACACGTCAAACCTACTACAACGATGGCCATAATTTTACAACGCCCTCGTACTATGTCTAAGGAATTTCAGAGAGTTAAATCCTTTATATATTTTTAAATACTGTTGAAGCCATTTCAGTCTGGGACAAAAATAAAGGTCTTCTGCGGGTTCTTTACAGCTGAATAATGTTAACGATAGCCTGCAGGTTTCTTACAGCTAAACAGTGTCAATGATAGCCTGGACTGGACATGATTCTATGAGGTCAAGTTTTCACTTCATTCTGAGAAATCGATATTTTTATTTCGAGAATAGGGATCCAGTAAATAAAACATATGGAGCGCTAGAAGGGAAAGGCAGCACAGGAAAGAATGCAACCTAGAAGTTGTAATCTCAAATTAAAATCACAGTAAGAACCTGCAAAATAGCAAACACTTTTTTAAGACACCTCGGACAAAATCTTGTAGCCTCGCTTGAGAAATCTGTGCCGGGCGAGTCAGGAAAATTTTGCTGATTTTTGTTGGTGTTTCTTCTAAAATTCAAAGAATGAGGCTAAGATGTGAAAATCTGTTTGGAAGAAATCTAATCGATCTTTTCGTCCTATAAGGGACAGTGCAAAGTTTATTTTATAACATGGCCGGTGCAAAACGTAACGGGGCAACTACTTTTTTTTAGCTTGTACAGAACTGGGTCAACGCTTTTTACAAAGCAAATATGAACGGGGCAGTACCTTTTTATAAGCTCAAGATGAAGTTTGAAATATGAAATGGCTAATTTTGAGACCAAAATTGTGGATCATGCAAGTTGAGAAATACTTGGAAGGATGTGTATGAACATGACGCAAAATGTCCTTGTCAGTTACTTGCAAGAACGATTCATCATTCATTTCTCTTCATCTTCAAAGTCGATTTCTTCGTTTACAAAGTCTCGTAAAGGCAAGAATTGATTATGTTATGGTCTTTGGCAAATTCATCGGTGGTATGATACAACATTTGTTGTTCATGAATACGTGGCAGATACATTTTTTTAAGGAAAGGGTGACGGGGCAGTTGGTTTTTTGGCAATAATTTCATACAGGGCAAGCAGATACTTTTGCAAGAATTTTTGTTCTCCACCGGCCATACGGTTAGGGTTAGGGTTAGGGTTTAATAAATTTAATAAATATAATAAATTTTGCACGGTCCCTAACTACAGGCAATTGGTCCAAGTTCTTCAAATAGGCTGGTCTCCGATTAGATTCATATTCATGCCCGTGTGAACTCCCAAACCATGCCAAAAAAATTGCAACAAGAAGCATAAAAGGAGAAATGATTGCAATTTATCCCTTGGGGACTATTAATCAAATTGTCATACTTTTAGGATGAAGAAAGGTCGTGCAAAGCGATGATTTTCTTATCTTCACCAAAATAGCTGTATCGCAAAGTCGCAAATAAATACGAAAAGGGATGACCGATTTTAACAAACTAATTCTCTGTACCTAATTTCTTTCTTCTGCAAAATAAAACTTCAGCACACTAGATTCGAGTTGTTTTCCACCCAGATAAGGCTTGTTAAACGCGCCATGTTTTTCTGTCTCTGATTAAGTTTCAATAGGAAAGTAACAGGCTGTTTTGTTTTGAAAAAATGCTTTCCATTTTGCAGGCAGGCTCCTACAGCAAGAGCTGGGCACTGCTCTGTGACGCCGTGTTATTAAGTTCTTCTGCGATCAAAACAAAAATCAGTCGACTGTGATGTTTTTCAAGAAACCTAGATAAGTAAACACCGTACGACGTACGCACATCTGCCCTATGATGATATGAAGGTCGTGATCTCAATGAAATCATTAAGCTCTCACGAAACATGGGTCACAAAATATGTTTGCTGTTTTCTAGAACATTGGAGATAAAAAAGGGCAACCCTGCACTCATCTACACATATTACATAAGTCCCAGTGTCACTCGTTGAATTGGATGATAAAATAAAAAATCAAATTGAAAATATTGAACGAATGCATAGAATGACTTGTAAGCCTAGCTCTCATATTCGATTGCGTCGAACGTGCATTATTTGGGCGTTCTTGATGATTTAAGCCTAAAATGATCTCTTTACTTTCTGAAAAAGAATTTGACCGTTGGGAAATGTTGAAGTTAAGCTTTTAAACTTAAAGGCTTTGCGAATTATCATAAACTGCCAAAAATTGTGAAATGCCGGATAACCCAAAAATTAACAGAATTGGTCGAGCATAGCGATGAAAATCTAGCTTTAATCAATCGCTGGTTAATCAGCTTTAAAATGCTTGCTAGATAGTTACCTTGACATAGACACATTGTTTGTTGATATTGGTGCTTTGGGTGTTAAAACGTTTATGTCAAAAATGTATAATTTACCTCAGCCTCCGAACTAGAACTGTGGGCTAAGTAAATTCTTGAAGCAAAGCGAATAAACCAACTATCTAGATAAAGTGTCAACAAAAATTTGATCTTATCATATGATATCATGGGTAGTTAGACACTGCTGGTGTGCTTCTATGGAGGAGCGCTGGATAATATGTATCTGCGGGGGAAATTTTTTGTAGTACTGCGGAGGAGATATCGAAAGAACGAAAATATCAAACTATTAAAATGAATTCTTCTCTCTCCTTCTCTCTTCGCTTCCGATATCTCCTCCGCAGTACTATAAAAAATTTCCCCCGCAGATACATATTATCCAGTGCTCCTCCATAGAAGCACACCAGCAGTGTCTAACAACCCATGATGATATTTGCTAGAACTCATCTATTGTTCAGTTCTTAATTTTTCTTTCGCTTAGAATTCATAAATTTTAGCTAAAAATTGTCTTAATCACTTTCTTGATTAGAATGTAGCCCTGAAAAAATGCAAAGCACAGATTATAAACTTTGCAAATTATCATAAGCCGCTAAAAATTGTCAAGGACGTTTCTCGAATGCTTGGACTTCAAAGAACGATATTTTTGTTCTGCTCTCCAGTTGAAAGAATCAAAATCTAAATTTGCAATTTGATTTTCAGCCCAAGGATGATTTTCAGCAACGATAACTACCGGGGGTGTCCAACAAAAACTACTCCTGTTTAAGAAATCACCAAAAATTTATTATCAAATAATTGACAAAATTTCTTTTTGAGTTGTTTTGTCAAAGACCCAAAAATATTCATAGATAATAGAATGCTTGTTTTTGATACAGCAACGTAGAAAAATTACACGTAGAAAAACCGTATTTTGATCTATAGTTTTTAAGCAAAATAATACGAGTCAAAATGTTCAGATTCTTATTATAATTGAAGTCTGCAATGATAGTGCGCATTTCTATGTGTCATTTATGACCAAACTAGATGCTTTACATGCACAAAGAAATTGATCTGGCAATCATCAATGCTTTTTTGCAGTTTGGTTCAAAACCAGGTAACCCAAAAAAGAGCTAAATTTGCTCATTTTTAAGCCAATTAAAAGATCAGCTATATCTTGGAAAAAAATTTGCTCCTTGATCTACTTGACAAAAAAAAAATTGAAGATCGGCCGTGTAATGAAATGTTGGTGATTTTTCAAACGGGAGTACTTTTTTGGGACACCCACTATTAAAATGTAATGCTCATAAAATTGCGAGCAAACTCACAAAATAGTTTGGTCTTTCGGTTTTTACCATGAATCTAAATCATTCAAATCCGTGCAGTACTCTTGGTGCTATGAATTTCGAAAGCGGGAACCGTTTTCTTGCTCACATGGTACATTTTGAATTTTTGGGTTCACATGAAGTTGAGCGGGTTAACTAAAGGGTTGTACTTGCTCCAAGTCTCGCTCTTGATCAATAAATATGGGAGGGGAAAGGAGGAAAGGGGAGAGGACACGGGAAAAGGAAGAAAGAAAGTGAAGAGAAAGGGTTTCTTTCTTCCTTTTTTCCCCTTCTTTCTTCCTTTCCCCGTGTCCTCCCCTCTTTCCTCCTTTCCCCTCCCGTATTTATTGATCAAGAGCGAGACTAGGCGCAAGTCCACCAAAGGCTAGTAATCACAATTAAATCACCAAACTCTCGTGAACAACAATTCAAAGAGTTGGAAAGAAGTCCTTAAAGTTTCCTAGAAAGTCGGAGAAATGAAGACGGGACAGATGACATGAAACTGTGCAGGCTAGCGAGAGGGGTCATGATCTCAATAAAATCACTAAGCTCTCACGAAACGCAGATCAAAAAGCTTGCCCAAATGATATAATTGCATGTTGCCCGTAACTGTAACGAGAATTAACTCCACTTTTCTTTGTCGCATGTTCTAGAAGGAAGGATTTTCAAGCTGATAAGAGATAGATAACAATAACAGGTCAATCTCGAATACAATATCATGGGATTGGCCTCACGCAAGATAACGTGTGTTATAAGCATAGACAAGGCTCTCCTTGATGTTTCTATGGCGACGTATTTGTCTTGGTTGGTCTTCACACGCAATTTGACCTTGTTTACATAAATTGCATTAGGAGCAGCAAAAGATGCAACAATTTTACTAGAGATACGAAAATACAGAAGCGAGAAACCGCTGTAATAGACAATTAAGATGGGGGCGAGGAACGTTTTACCAAGTTGCATTTCACTCTAATTACGAATCTTTAACGATTCTGCAGGAAGTTCATCGGCACGTTGGTGAAAAGTTCCTGGGCGCCATCTATTACACTGGCATCACCGGATATAACAAAATCTTATTTTGATACGTATGTTGAGAACGCAAAAAGTACAGCTCGGGTTGAAAATTTTTGAAAAGGATGGTGTAAAATGTTGACTTGTTTCTCTAGCTAAAGACCAGTTTCTGTTTCTCTGACCTAAACGGCTTGATAGAAACTTTACATCCTTTGTAATAATTCTACCGGGTGAGTAAAAAAAAGAATTCCCGTTTGAAAGGCCACTGCTCCT
Source organism: Aurelia coerulea (assembly GCA_039566865.1). Lineage (NCBI taxonomy): Eukaryota > Metazoa > Cnidaria > Scyphozoa > Semaeostomeae > Ulmaridae > Aurelia > Aurelia coerulea. Next base: position 22,848,007 of record CM076953.1, on the reverse strand, counting down.
TGAATATCAAAGTAATAATATTGAAAACTGTTTTGTTTTATAGCCAATATGTTCAATTAGGTTCAAAAATTTGCCCGGATTTAATCGGGCATTCCATCCCGTGGATATGGGAGATTTTCTGCAGAAAGCCCCTTCCAAAAACCTGCAAAAACGAATGAAAACAATGAGAAAATTTTCCTTGGTTTTCCTCCCTAAAAATGATGACACTCACATGTATTCATGAACTTTGCTATATACTTATCTTCAGCAATTATCTTTATCTTATGGCTTGTTGAATCTTACTGACAGGTTATTCCGAATTCCACAATCCCGATCTACAATTCCCCGTTTACAATATGGCTAACCAATAAAATATTGTTTTGTTCGAACGTGCGTCAGATGAAAATCAGAAAGCAACCGCACGAATGTAACAATGCGACATATGTCTGAGGATAAATGAAATAGTCAAAATAACATTTTATTTCATTTGGGTCCACGGATGACAGCAGCAGAAACGGTTTAATATTGTAGAAGTTTGAGCAAAAGAATATTGAAGGTTAAATCTAATCCTTTAATTGATTAAAAAAGTTGTAAACTAGAATTTGGCAGATAACGGACTTAGCTGGAAACGTCATGAAATTATCATACTCAGTTCAAAGTACAATTTGTTTTATTTTAAGGTTACTGTAACCGTTCAGGCGGCGATTAAGAAACTCCGTTTACCACGGCCGTTCGTCAAAATATACCAAACAAACTTATGCATCATTCGACGCAGAATTAAACGTAGAATATCATGAAAATATATTCAGTTGATTCAATAAAATTGCGAATGATTTGTTCGAGATTTTAGGCAAAATCGACCACACTTGCGAAAAAATCTTTGTGTACCCCAATGATAATCGTTGGACCACGACTTTCTATTTACCAAAGACTTAAGGCCCTGAACTGCAAAACCGTGTCACGAATTTTTGATAAAAGGTATTGCCATGAAACGATATCATTTTAAATAAATGTAAATGTCTTAAATGTCTTTTTCAACTTTCAGACCCTTGTAAAAATCGGACCAGTGGATCTATCACAAATCGCTGACACGGTTTCGTAGTTATACGCATTGTGACTCTGTGTGCCAAGTTTCAAGCGATTCGATTGGCCTGTTGGGTACACAAAGATTTTTTATTACCCACCAGTACTCGGGAATCCTGTTTCGAGAAATCAGGCTTTTATCAAAACGAAGCAAAAATTGCGGGAAATACGATTATGCATGAAAGGTCAAGCAATTAGGCTTAAGCGCGGTATTGGTAAAGCATTATGTCAATAACACAGCAGCACGGGATGTCATGAACATAGCTGCAAGGTCAAGTGAGTTTACTTTAATCGGCTTATGTATATTCCCGCAATTTTTGAGAAACAGGATTGCTCCTTTTAAAATGCTCAAATTTCCAAGTAATTGTGACTATTTCTGGAAGTGAGTTGGTTTAAACAGTCCTCAAACACTTATACCATCAGATTATGACAAAAACGAAAAATCGAAAATTTGTCGTTTGAACAGTTACAGTAAAGTTTATGTTACGAGAAACATTGGAGAACACGCAGCATAGGTTCCAAATCTTTAAAAAGGCTGGTGTAAAATTGAGTGACCTATTTCTTTAAACTGAATGACTTCAAAGAAACTTTAGCTAATTCTCTGTAATTCTACCGTTGGAATTTTCTGAAATCTTCAATATTTTCAGAATTAGAGTGTTTTTCTTCTTTTTCACGACTCCAAGAAACATTTTCAAAAAAACTTAAATCCATCGTAATTTCTAAACTGTTCGACGTAACATAAAATAATTTCGAAGACAACCATAGCTTATGAATCCCTACAATATGGTATCAAGCAAAAGTCTCTCACTCATCTGGTTTATGATTTAGAAATTTGATGACGTCACATCCTCAAATGAGTTGAAATGTAAGATACGTTGTAATTTCCAAAAATATTCAAAATTTCTGAAAAGTTCAACGGTAGAATTATAGATAAGTAGCTAAAGTTTCTTTCAAGCCATTCAATCAGAAGAAATAGTTCATTGAATTTTACACCCACCTTTTTACGCTGAGATAAAGATTTGGAACCTATACTAGAACACGCCTACAAAAAGCTTGTTTGTACACAGAATTTGGTAGGGTTGGGATTACCAATCAAGTATTCTGAAAACGGTAGACTTTGTAGACTCGGAAGCTGCATTTCGTTGACTCCGAAATTCTCAGTTTGGTAGGTTTGGAATGCCTGGTAAACATTCTGCTCCAAATAGTAGAAGGTCTGGCAGACTTTGAAGAGATTCTCTTTTAACTATGGTGACTTTAAAGATTTGTATATTTGATTGGGACATAGATTTCAGATATGAAATCTATGTTTTAATCTTGGAATGCCTGGTAAACATTCTGCTCCAAATGGCAGAAGGTTTGGCAGACTTTGAAGAGATTCTTCTTTAACTATGGTGACTTTATAAAGATTTGTGTATTTGATTGGGGCATAGATTTCCATCTCTGCGAAGTCTACTGTGTTCAGAATTTGGTATGTTTAGAATTATCAATCAAACGCACAATTTAGCGTCAGAATTTTAAAGCTTACTCATGCCATGATACGAATCTAGCACACTTTACCTGACTGGCTCATTTCAAAATATAGCTGGATTCAAATTTCACATCACGGTATTCAGTTATTTTCAGGGGTTTAATTCTTTAAAAATTGTCTGAAGAAAAACTTCAGTTTTCAACAAGACAAAGATGTTTTAAATTTAGAAAAAATCACTTCAAGGCTCTTTGCCTGATCTCAAAATAAAATTCGGGTTCACTATCATTCGGGTTCACTGTCTTTGCTGTCAAATGCACTTTTGCCAGAAAAAAAACACAAGAATTTCAATTTGAATCCACCTGGTTGCGGGAATTCCCACAAAGCAAATTGATACGCAAAATAGCACAACTAAAATATGTCACGTGAAAATGTCCACAAATAAAACAAATTAAGTATTTTGTATGAGTAATTTTGCGTTATCGCAAATCTCATGTGACATTTCACTTGAGACAGACTTGAAAAGCATTTTGAGGAAGGATATAAACGAATGAACACAAAAGAATAACCTTGATTTATGTTTCATGTTGTTTACAAAATTTTAAAGATACAATAATCAATGTTTAATTTGTTATGTTTAATTCAATTCCATTTAATGGCTAGTTTTATTGGGATACAAAATATATCTGCAAAAAGTTACGAATTATACTTGTTTATCAGCTCGCACAACTAACAAAGCATTTAAACGAAATTATGACAGTACGATCTTAAAAACAGAGACGCTGAAAATGAAATAGGACTATTTCGGCCTATTTATAAATCACTGGAAATAACATTCATGGTTAATCGTACATTTGTATCTTTCGTGCAACAGTTAAATGTCAAGTTTCAAATTAATTCTGAAGATATTCACGTCTCAATGAAATCTTTTAAAATTATCATACACAAAGACAAATTCAGGAGGAATTGTACTTTCAGATTTAGCAATTTTATCAAACTGCTGTTCTTAATTGTCGGTCACCTGGCACACGTTTTCTTTCACGAGAAACTAAGCATTTGAGCCAAAACTGCAAGCTTCTAAAAGTCGTTAGATTTTGAGTACTCAGAGTTATGTTCACTGTCTGTGCCCTCGTGAACAATTCAAAACGAAGTTGAAGCCTTTCCAATGTTTAGACATTACTCAAGTACCTTCCGAGCAATGCGATACAGGGAAAAAGTTAAGATAAAGTAAAAAGAAATAGTTTCTCAAAAGTTAAACTTCCTAGTACTGGAGTTCCTTGGTTTTTTGGCGATCTGAGATTTGGGTTTCTTATAAGCAGTTTCTTGTAAAGCAAGTACGTGTACATTGTATATTCTCCTAATTTCTAGTTTTCGTGACAATTTGTCTGCTATCACAAGAATTTAAATAACTAATCATTTATGTTTTTCTCTCAAGCTGTTTAACTGGTATTCATTAATCCTTTTATTTCTATTTTACATTTGACGTGAAAAAAGATGAGACTCCTTGAAATTAGTAATCGAATTACTATCAAATCAATTTGTCACCTGAGATAAACAACTCGTCGAAAAATCCAGTCGTTAAATCACTTATTTTTTATCGAAAATTTAGATCTGATACTCATGCAGAATTTCATGCTTTCACTTTACGAGGAATATCAGCGGGCAGGGAATGTGCTCAGATTCAATTTAATGATAGAAGGCTTGGAAACGCTCTGTTTTCGCACAAAGGTAGCTCGATTAATAGTGCTTCCAAAAAAATCTCATCTTTTCCCTTTTATGCTCATGTTTACTTTGCAGCATAACCAATTATTTTGCTTTGATTTTTTAGTTTTTAATCAAAGATTTCATTAAGGGCAAGAACAGAAAAATATCAATCTAGTTTCTATCCTAACTGCATAACTGAATGGAATAAACTCGATCCTGAGATTAGGATTACACCGTCCATTGCTGCCTTTAAGTCAAAGCTTTTATCAATAATTCGTCCCCCTGCAAAACCTGTCTTTGGGATTCATGACCCATTAGGTTTATCGTATCTTTCCCAAATAAGAGTCGGTCTCAGTAAATTAAATTTTCACAAATTTAAGCACAACTTTAAGGACACCATAAACCCAATGTGCCCTACAAATGACGGTATTGAGGATACGGAGCACTTTTTGCTGCTTTGTCCTTCATTTAGCATCCAACGACGAGATCTTCTCGCTGGCCTTTCAGTAGTATTACAACCATTTGTTCAAATCAACACCCTCTCGAACAACGTTCTGGTACAACTTTTATTGTATGGTGATAAAGACCTTTCTAGTGACGTAAATAAACATGTTCTCGAACTGACTCTAAATTTCATTCACCAAACTGGTCGGTTTGACTAAGGAAATTCTAAACCTTTGTTTTACACTTAATAATCACCAAGTCCCCTTACCTCTATTTCTTTTGCTTGTAAGTTTGTTTCACATTGGATGTTAGGCTCATTGGGCACAAATCCATCCAAATCTGATATCGAATCTCCAATTTCACCCATTTTGTAAAAAGACCTGCTCTGCCCAAAGTTAGCCCGACATGCAAAGTGAAACGAACCTTAGTAATTATCAGTAAAAATCGTTTATGTGTACTTTTCGTAGCCGTATATTTAATTCTAGTTTAGTTACATGTTCTCTATGTTAATGGCTGCGGAGTTGTCACGGTCTCTTGCACTCCGTGGTATCGTCCTCGTAGTTTAGTAAAGTAGCTTGTACGTAGTGTCTTAAGTAGTTCGTTCTTGTAAAATTTTATATTGAATATAAGAAAAAAAAATAAAAAAAAAAAAAAAGATTTCATTGATAAAACAAACCAGACTCCTGCCTATAACAAATACTAGTAGATAACATTTAATTTTACGCGATCCTACCTAGATAAAGTAGTTGTTATTTTCGAAATTTGGCAAACGTTCACTGCATTTGCTGCCCCTGTATGGCTAATTACTAGGGGCCCAGAGCTGCTCCGTTACGCCACTGATCCTACCATTTAGTGCTTCCTACCGTCTTTAACTTAAATTTTGCAACTTGTAGTTCTTACTTTATTTAGTACACATGATTTTGTAGTTTTTTGTGTTTCATGAAACCTTTTAACTTTATTGTAGTTACATTAACTGTTGTTACTGTTCTAGTTTTTGTAAGCACTCCAGACTCGATAAACTTTGCTCCTTCTGGAGTGGAGCGTATGGATTTCGTATTTTATCAACATCAATAAATAAGTTTTTCATGAATCATTATCCTCATTGATCTTTTTTAAGCAACTGGCTCATCATACCTTTAATTTCAGCCAACTGATCATCCATTTTGTCAAGTTTTTCTACTTTTTCTGACATTTCAACCATTCTCTTTTCCAGTGCTACGCTCTTTCTTTCTAAATCATTGGTCTGTTCTTTTAACTGCTCCATCACTGACTGGAAAGAGAAAAAGCAGTTTAAATTAAAGCAAACTAACATTCACGCACACAGAGGAAAGAGGATTGGAGGGATTGCTAACTTAAAATCCTCTCGATGTGACCAGACCTCAAGCAACGTGGTACAATGCTTGAATGAAAGACTAAAACTTCTGGTCCTAGCCTAAAAATCTTATGAGATTGATAATACGAACCTTTTCAGCCTTCAGTGCTGCATCTAAAGCTTTCATGAAATTTTCACTTTGTTTGAGTGCTGAAAACCATCTTCTTTTACGATTTGGATAGATAACTTGAGGAGTCTTTGCTGTAAACATCTGCCTGATACTTCCAGGAAGGGTTTTCTCTGCATCCAACAGAAGATCAATCTGGAGACAAGAACAAAATTAATTATCAATAATGCTTTTTATGGTATTGTACATGGCGTCCCAAAAAATTGTGCCCCGTTTGTGTGGCTGCTGTGGAGGAGATATACATTATATTGTTCCGTTCTTGATACAGTTGCATAGGATAGGGTTCAACGTAGAGTTTAAAGGGGCTCCGTCGTCAAACAGTAAACAAAACGATGATTATTGCAGTTTTTTGAAAGGTCATATCACGCAGGATTCTCGTATTTTTTTCAAAATGAAAGTTGCTGTTTGGGCATGAATCATTGTACTTCACTTAGGAACAAACCAAACATTCATATCTTCTACGATTGCTCGGATATAGTGGATTTTTAACGGTCACTTTTTGGTGGCTTGGGTGAAGCCACCAAAAAAACTGCAGAGAACAATGGATCAATGATATTTAGTCATCTTTAAACAGGGGGTGCTCTCTCCTCGATTAGCTTAGCTACTGAGAGAGCCCCTCCTTAAGAAATTCCCCTACATGCAATTCTTCTGTTTTCATGATGTCGTTTTTCATTTTTATTTCTTCTGTAGTATTTGTCCTGTATTAGTTAATTAGTTTGGTATGTTGTATTTCATTGTAATTAACTTTTGTCTTTAGCATTGTATGTAGTGGAATTTTAAAATATATGAACTGAAACTGAAACTGAATGGATGAACAATGGATAATCGGCGACACGTGCTAGTATTCGGATTTGTTTACTGTTTGACGACGGAGCCCCTTTAAGACTGTGTTTCAGCCAATCAGAAGAGTGGTTGCTGATTTAGGTCACAAGAAGGGCAAAATAAATGGTTGCTTTAAAAACAGCATTTCCTTTGTTCTCCAAAACTGTCAGAATCAAGTAAATATTGCAATAAAAGGTTCTGGCGTTGTATTTAAAAAGAATCAACGGAGATAAAAGCCCCACGCGGAAGGAGTCTGGGTATTCTATTATTAGCCTATTGTATTTGATGATTTCGAGACGTTCGTGGACATTGTTTAGCAAGAGGAACAATAAGGTGCGTTGGAGTTTTCTTTGTCCTATTTATAGATTACGTCGAAAATGTTTTCTACTTGAAAATGGCTCAATGAAATCATGTTGTCAGTAAACAATACGATTAAGCCTTTTTAAACTGTAGGAAATTTCCTACCCAGCAATAGAACCTTTGTCCTTTTCTTGCAGCATTTACCATATTTGGCATTTTGGAGAGTGGAGAACAATGCAAGTGCTGTTTTTGAAGCAATCAATTTGTTTACTTTCGCGTGCCATAAACCAGCAACTATTCTTTTCATATATATCAGTGAAAAAGTTACAAAACTACAAGATAAGCTAGCAACAACGAAGTAAAGCTAATACAATTTCTTCCAAATTTACAAGAAACTTCTAATTGATACAACACAAATTGCATTAACAATACGATTACAACATAATACGAAACGATTACAACATAATACGAGACGATTCACAAGACGATTTACACAACTATACCACAAGAGGTGTGATCAAGCACATCTCTCCTGCAGCCAACAAGCAACGATAAACCAGCAACTATCCAACCAACCAACCAACCAACCAACCAACCAACAACTTGCACGCACTACACTGTAGAATCCATTAAATCAATATAAAATGAAGTATAATTTTGCAGGAAATTCGGATGAAACTTTAAAAGTTCCCAGGAAGAAAAAAATTTTGTCAGCCTCTGCATGTGCATTCATTGCTACAGAATCATAACATTTGTGGTGTGAAAATTTGAGCATAAACTGATAAAAAAATGATGAAAAAGTTTATCAAAAGAAAAGATCGTTTTCGCAATACTTTACAATCGGTGTGAGTCAGATTAAATGCCAAATTTCATAACAAAACGGATATCTAAAGAAAATTAATTTATTTCTATCAAACTATTAAACGGTTGTTTGCTCACCTGCATTTTCATTCTATTTAAAACTGCTTGTTTTTGTACTTCTTGTATGTCGTCAACAGCTAAACCAACCTTTGGAAGGAAATAATATTATAATTAGTATCTCAGTAAACTTCAAAGCATTCATGGTAGATTTTGCCGTTTTGTAAGGAGAAGGACCCATTCAAAACACTACGGTATCGACTGTTTATTACATGTCAGGTGGAAATGTCCGCGAATAAAATCAATTAAAGTGTTTTGCACTAGCAATTTTGCGTTATCACGAATCTCATCAGACATTTAATATGAAATAGACATTAACCTTGCACACACATTTGTTCGATCAGAAATTGCATGAAAGAAATTGTACTAGCTTCTTTCAGAAAATTAAGAACCTCTACTGGAAGTGATCGGACGTCAAAGTTAAGAAACATTTTTGATTTTGGTTATGAAGTCAAAGTGTTATTGAAAAGAAAGTGTGTTCCAAGTCAGATAATACCAACAAGTATAACTTTTGTTTTAAGAATCGGTTCTTGTAATTTTTCAAAGACGGTATTCACTGAATTATCAGTTATTAAATTCAATTTTATGATAAACCAAACAACTCTACGAGAAACATCTTACTACAAGGGTTAAGCCAGAACCTACGAAACCCCATTACGATGCTCAAAACCAAGTTTCCAATCAATTGACAATGTTTTCTACCTTGTATTCGATACCAGTTCCAAAAACTCTGAAGATGAGACCAGCTATTACTCAAGGGATGCAAACATATCGTTGACAAGGTAGCAGGTTTTATCAGTATCGGGAAAGTGGAAGCTTAATTTAAACAACTAAATACTAAAGTGCCGGACAAAATACTTAAATAAATTTTTCCAAGCTATCTTTACGTATCTGGCAAATGTTGATGAAAAAGTTGTCAAATGAAATGGAATTCTGAAAATTTGAACATAAATGACATCACAAAGCCATCGAACGTCATAACTTGTTCCGTCAGTTTCAAGTGTTTCCTGTACTCGTGTGTTGTATAAACTATTCAATGTTGATCACGTTTGAATACTCTATCGCATTAAACAGCTAGCATCTAAACTTTGATACATCACAAAATTAGCCACGTCATAATCGTCAGCCTGTATTTTCATGATTTAGTCACCCTCATATACATAGTGTTGACGACAAAGTTTTACAACGGGACACACTTAATGACACACTTTCCAAACAGTTGCCCTTTGACAACATCACAACATTGATAGCGTCATATTTTTTCCGTTGATTCAAAATATTTCCCATGATTTTATGACTTTAGACACCCTCAAGTGTTCCTCATAACCCCTCTAGCGGATGAACGCTAAATTTCTCAGTATCCTGCAAAGACAACCCACATTTAACCTGGAGGTTATTTCTGGTCTACCAGACTTCCTGGGCAGTTGACAACAGTGGCAGAAGTCAACAGATACCGTTATGACAGGCACAAAAAGGTTGACCAAATTAACCAACATGTCACCAAATCTGCTAATTTTGCGATGTACCATTGTTCATTATCTGCTGTCCATAAGGCTTTAAGTTTCTTACGCTTTTTCAATGTCTTATCTCTTCATTTCTGAGCGAAAGAGCAAAATTACCCGGTGAACCTGAAAAAAGTTCTGCTTTCGAGAATCCATAGCACCAGGATTGATTGATGGTTTAAGGCCAAACTATTTTTCAGGGCTCAACAAAATATTTTCCTTCTTGGTAGCAAGCTAAGCACCTGCGTTTCTTCTGACGCACTTCCTTCTTCTTTCCCTCTATACCGCCCAATTCTATCCCTTGTCCTTTCTCTTCTTTCTGTCCCCTTCCCTTCCCTTCCCTTCCCTTCCTTTCCTTTCCTTTCCTTTCCTCCCTTTCCTTCGTTCCTTTCCCTTCTTTTCCCTTCCGTTTCTTTTTCCTTTTTCTCTTCTTCCTTCCGGCGAAATTCAAACATTTCAGCTACCTTCCTGGCAGCGCTGCTACCACACTATTTCGTTTTTTGAGCTCTGCTATTTTCATGATTTTTCTCACGTTTTTACAAGGACTGAAAATATAGGTAACTTGGACTTTACAAAAATTTCTTGGTTGCGAAATGCCTGACAAGAGACCTAAAATACTTGATCAAATCCTAAGGAATCTCCTCACATATATCAATACACAGGGGCATTTCTCCTCTCTCAAGAGTAATAAGAAATAGATTTTCAAACAAATACTAAAGATATTCAATCCCATGGCAATAACTGTGCAGACGATATGTCTCACCGGCGATTCATTTTAGTTCCTTTATCGTTCTGTGCGAGGAGTTTCTTATGATTTCCTACACAAAAATAACATGGTTTAAGTCACGTGATATCTAAATCGATAACTCACCAGTAAATTCATAAGAATAATAGTCAACAGCAAAACGAGGCCGATGAAAATAGGCCATGTGGCTGGAGGAGGTTTATGACTTCCATCAAATATCGAACCATAGTCAAGTTCACCAGACATCATAACCATTGTTTTCACTATTGCTTTCAATGGGGTTGAAAATGCACCAATCTAAAACAAGGATTGCATTCGTACATTATTACAAACTCTCTTAGTGCAGACTTGACGCATTTGGCGGGCAGTGGAATAAAAAGTATTCGGTTGACTTTCTAAATTAAAATGCTAATCTATCAGTCAAAAGCTCACTTACATGTGAAAATCACTCGTCACTTGGACCCATAAATTGACCTTTTATCTATCCTACGAAACAGCCTGGATCGAGCGTTATTTTTATACATTTCTATACATGACGTTCGATCAAGTGGCGTTAGAACTTCTATCACCATTGTGCACATTCGAAAATTGTACAAATTATAGCAAAAATTTTGTTCGATTCTGATTCTTTTCAGAACAGTTAAAAGGTCTATTGTGGAATAAAGTTTGGTAAATCACTCGTCACTTAGACCCATATATTAGGAAAATGCTGTAAGGAAAAGGGAAAGGTTTGCATGGGAACGAGAATTCCACGGTCGATTCTGGTCCACGATTCTGGTCCACGATTCTGGTCCACGATTTACATGCCATTAAAATATGAATTCAACACAATTGTCTAAATCGTAAGCAACCTCGAACCCAGGGTAACCCTGGAATCGAGGTTGTTTCGTAAGTAGAATTCGAAACAGCAGCCGATGTAAAATATGTTACCTACTTTGCAGCATCAAGGAACAAGGACAGATTTTGTAACACGATAGCACGAGTTGCTTTTGTTGACACCTGAATTCAAAGCGATTAGCGACGGCAGACAAAGGAAATTCTCTCTACCATAAAGTCAAAACAAACAAAGCCGCAAAAGTTGCTCTGAAACCCTTCTAGCTAGCGCGCTCATTGTGCATTCCAAAAATCTTTCTTAAGAGCAAACATGAGCATACATCGAAAGAACAAGGATATATCTAAACATCTACCTTGGGCATTTTATTTATTTGGCTCAGAAGCTGAGCAGTAAATGTTTTAATTACACCTAAAAAAGAAGAGAATTGAATCGCCTCCCAATCGGCTTTTGAAGCAAACATATGAAATGCCTGAGGCAGATATGTAGATATATTCTTCTTCTTTCGATATATGCTCATGTTTGCACTTAAAAACAATTCTGGAATGCACAACGGGTGCGCTAGCTACCTACGTTTCAGAGCAACTTTTGCGGCTTTGTTTGTTTTGATTTAGTGGTTGAGAGAATTTCCTTTGTCTGCGATCAATAATCGCTTTGAATTGCAGTGTCAATCAAAAGCAGCTCATGCTATTGTCTTACAAAATCTGTCCTTGCTGCATCAAGGAACATTTAAAAGCTATACCAGACTTTAGAGAGCATACCTCAGTTGAATCTGCTAACAAAATGTAAAATCCAAAAGCGAATGCAATGATGAGTAGCACAAACACAATAAAGAATTGAATGAAAGTCCTTGCTACGAATCCAAACATGACGATGTAGATTCCAAATTTTGGGATCTTTCTGATGAACAAAACCAGATTGATCCAAGCAAAAAATATTGCATATGCTCCAACTGATTGTTGATATGTTACGCAGCTAGAAAAAAGAAAAAATTGATTTTGAAAAGAACTTATCTTTCAAAACAGCTTTGAAGTGATTAATATTCGTAACGATAAAATTTCCTTCAAAACTATCATTAAAAAATTTCTAGGCCATTCCTGTGTAAAAAAGATATTGATTGGCAAAAGCTTTTTTTCGAAAAGAAAATCAAAAATAACTCTTTGTGTTGAGAATAAAAAGGCCTGTTTCGCGGGCTAACGGATTATCTAACACGCTAGGGTATGTTCCAGTGAGAAAAATCAAATAAAAAATTAGCAGTTTGTCTTTCAACCAGAGGCATACTTGTTGGGGAGATGAGATATGGTTTGTCCGAGGATACTTACATGTCCCCCGTGCAGTAGGTTAATGCTCATACGCCCGTCAGAGTTCCAACTCAAAACGCTACTGCGCACAAGCATTAACCGACTGCAAGGGGGGACACATACGTTTCCTCCGACAAACCGTATCTCGTCTCCCCAACAAATACCCATTGAGGTAAATTTGAAATAGGCGCTTATCACTCAAGTGCTGGAAGGATGTTTAACCTTCTTTGAAAATGGAAGCGAGGAGACACAAGCATGTATCGCAGCGGAAGAATAGACAAATCTAATCACCTTATATTGACAGGTAGTTTGATGAGGTCATCAGAAACATTGACAATTGCAAGAAAATACACCATTATTTCCAGGGCATTCTCAAACGATATGTAATCTGCTCTCTGGGCAACCATTTGCATCAACTATAACAAAAGAATTGTATGAGGAGAGAAAGCATGCATTCTTACGAGCACTGCAAACATAGGTAAATTCAACTTTACAAAAATTTCATGTTTGCAAAATGACTGAAAAAGGGCCTAAAACATTTGATCAAATCGTTAGGACTCTCCTCACACAGAACAATACGCACGAGCGTTCACCTCTCTCAAGAGTAATAAGACATGGATTATCAAAAAGATACTAAAGATAAATCCCATGGAAATAAATGTGCAGAGGGTATCTCTCACCCATGAGAAATTGCATGTTCTCTATTGTTCTGAGCGAGGAGTCCTTTATGATTTGATCAAGTATTTTAGGCCCTTTTCAGTTGTTTTGCAACCACAAAGTTTTTCTAAATTTGAATTTATCAATCTTTCCAGTGCTCAGAGAAAGGCGAGAAAAATTACAAAAAAACTTCGATCTTCTGGCTGTCAAGCAAATATTGATTCATTCCAATCCATCCAGTACGCTTGATGCTATGAATTTTCAAAAGTGGGAACTTTTTTTTGGCTCACCCGGTATAAAAATATAAAGATTCATATAAAGATATTTAAAGACTTGAAAAATCACCTCAAATATAAGATGGATAATTGCCAGTCCCAAAATCACAACTCTTCCAATTTCAACGTAAAATTTATCAAAGAAATCACCCTTCAGGTTAGCATCATTTAACTGACAATGTTCGTTTCTGAAAGGTTGTCTCATTGGTGCAGTATGCAAGATGTAGCCAGTCAGAAAATGCAGGAATATACAATACAGAGAGAGCTTCAGGTAATACAGCTTTCCGCTGAATAAATTCCATTTCCACGAAAGCAAATTGTTAACCAAAGGATGGCTTAGTAACGATTCGCGTTTATATTCAACCTACAAGAAACAAATAGCAATATAAATGAATCAGGCAAAATCCTTAATATTTTACGACAATGATCATTTGAATTCCTGAAGACTTTACTTCCAGGTATTCTAAGTTGACAAGAATAAACGGCCACTCCTGTAAGAATTTTTGCAGGGAAAAATAAAGGAATATGTGTCCCAAACCGATGCATTGGCATTTGAAAACTTGCCAAAATGCTAAGATTAAATTTATGTTGAAATTTTCTTTGTGATGTGTTGCACGAAGGTTCAAATTAAATTCACGAAAAAAGATTATCCGATCAACTGCTTCCCATCAGCAAAGTATGATATTTTATTAGCAACCTGGTTTTAAAACAGATACACAATTCGACAGACGTTTCAAGCAGATTTATCTTTCTGTCCCTTTGAATTTCTTACATGGTCGATTGTGCAAGAAACTAATCTTGCGATCACGTAGGAATCAAGCGTCGATGTAAAAATCGATCTTGAATGAGAATCCAGGGCAAAATAAATTTCATATCATGTGGCTCAAAGCATGGGTTTCAAGCTATCATCGCTAAAAATAATTTGCCTTTGATGCAACTAAAAGGAAAAGATTTCTAGGGAAGTAGCACAACCAAATCTTGCGGATTTACGAATGCCGTCACATGATTTTGGGAGACCGGGTACAGTATCTCCACTCAGCAATGTTTTCGTTCGGAATGCTATGCGCATACTAACCAACCGGTTCTGTTGTGTTGTACAGGAAAATATAATGCCCGAGGTCTTAAAAGTACAGACCGAGCTGGCAAGGTCTGTGCAATAAGACCGAGGGCTTTTTATTTTCCTGTACAATTACAAAACCGGTTAGTATCAGTTTTATTACCTGATGGCTTCCAATTTTGACTGTATATAATTTAGTCGAACGCATTTTTTTACTGTTACGTCGCTTAAGTTTATTGTAAATCTCACAGGCCTAAATCAGTTGCTGTGGTGACAAAAACACGTCCTTGTATCGTAATATACAATGCTTATGGAAAAGCGCGGAAAATGTGCGATTTACCAATGGGATTGGCGAGATTCTTGTATTGCCTCGTGCACGATCGTGGTTGAAATGGCAGTCAGGCAATAATATAAGGTAGTACTTAAAAAATAGACTACATCATACCATGACAGATAATGTATGATTTTTCTTCTCTTTCAGTTGTCCAGCTATTTCTTTTTGCGTTAGGAAAGCTCCTTGTCCTTTCCCTTCTTCACTGTCTAGTCTGACAGAATCGAATGTCCATTCATTATACACATCATCAAGAAATTCATAATCGAGGGTAATGCTGTAGTCTCGGTGATCTGAAGGCAGGGATTCACTCTTTCGCAGGCAACGATTCAATGCCAAAGAGCATACATCTAAGAAGCAACGAAGAAATTACAAAATCAAAGGATTTTACTACTTTTAAGGGAATCACTCTTTCGCAGGCAACGATTCAATGCCAAAGAGCATACATCTAAGAAGCAACCAAGAAATTACGAAATCAATAAGATTTTACGAAACGCTTGGATTTTCTTCTGCACTCGATGGCGATAGAAACGTCCTTCATGTCAAACTTTAAAATCACTTTTTTTACAATACTATTGTGACACGAAACATCGTCCGGACCAGAGATCACTGATAGATTGATTCGGTATTTTTTCATGGATTAACTCTATCAGTTCTCTTGAGATCAAAAGCTCATTGTTTCTTTGTGTCTACCTTGTCACCATAAACTTATTCTTCCTCTCTTTCCTTTCTGTAAAATAAACCTCTCCTCGATGCCCATTATTTGTTCTTTCATTCTATCAAGTTCTTATTTATTTTCATAATCTTAGCTTTGTACCAAAACAATTCTCTGGACCTTTACTCTGAGCTTCAAATTATCTTGCTTTCAGCAGAATAATTGTCAATAATGATTTAAAGGGAGTACAGAGACCAGCAGCCTTTGCCATCGTTTGCTTTTGCATTTGTGAATTTTGTACAGTCAGTTATTCTGGAAGCTGTGTAGAGCAAGTAGCTGACTTCGCGCCAAGCATGCTGGTCTTTGTATTCCCTTTAAAGACATCCTTGTAGATTAAACATGTGAAATACAGCATCACATACCCGGTAATTTTTTGATCATTTTTCGCATAGGGGTCGTCACAACTCCATTTTCGAATGTTTTGTTTCTCATTGCCATTCTCCAATCTCTATGACTAAGAATTGCAATAGCTGCATCTCTGTAAAACAAGTTACAAATAAGGAATAACGAATACAACTGCGTGCAGCAACAAGCAAACTATAACATCTTGGAAGAATGTGGTGAAGTATTTTATGGTTTGTCTATTGCAGCGTAACACTTAGTGATGCAAGTTTGAAGTATGAAATGAAGCCCAAATCATCAAGAACGAAATGTTTGGAGAAGAAATCCTGAAACTCTGGAAAGTAGTGTAACTAGTAAATTTGTATTGTAAATTTTTAATGGAATGTAGAAAAAAAACTCTGGTATCCAAGGTACACAAAGATCCATCCTTATATGGCTAATATGGCTAAAATATGGCTAAATCTTTCCAACCTACTTGCAATAAAATATTGGGAAAAAATTTGTTCAACTGCAAGATCATTGAATGAATTGCATAGCATTTGAATAATCTATCGTCAAACCAAACT
Organism: Aurelia coerulea; assembly: GCA_039566865.1. Classification (NCBI taxonomy): domain Eukaryota; kingdom Metazoa; phylum Cnidaria; class Scyphozoa; order Semaeostomeae; family Ulmaridae; genus Aurelia; species Aurelia coerulea. Next base: position 22,831,470 of record CM076953.1, on the reverse strand, counting down.
GTACTTACTTCTGCCCATTATCAATAGCCAAATCAAGACAGTTTCTCCCACTTGAATCGGTCAACGATATATCACAGTACTGCAACAACAACTCCACCATTTTGCCGTGACCATGGACACAAGCATGCAATAATGGCGTCATTCCATGTTTATCCATTGGATCAACTGATGCCTTGCCATCAAGTAATACCTTCGCAGCGGCAACCTCACCATACCTCGCAGCAAAGTCTAATGGAGTTAGAAGTTCTGTGTTTCGATCATTTATTGAAGCACCTGAATGGAGTAACACCTAGGGAAAGGAAGCAGTATTGGTTTCATGTCAAATCATTACGAATTACCTATATTTTCAATGCAACTCCTTCAATAAAATGTCTCAAAATCTTTGAAAGAATCACGTAGTGGCCATTTTTAAGAAATTTGTTACATGAAATATCTTTTCCATCAACGGTAACTAGGAGTTCTTGCTTGTAATATTGAGAAGTTCTTTGTCGAAATTAAGTATAAATTACCAGAAGTTAAAGTATAGTCGTTGCAAATGAAGCCCCTCCTCTATTACAGTCATTGAAACAATGGGTTCATTATTGACCAGTCCGATAGGTAGAGCAGATAGGATTTTCATCTTCCGCAAGCAAAAGAATAAATAATCACCAGGATAGTCTCGATATGTCCTTTCTGTGCAGCCAAATGTAAAGCAGCATTTCCTTGCTTGTCAATATCATTTAGTGTTGACGCATCTTTTTGCAGTAATTCCTCAACAACGCTAAAACAGAAATTCATATTTCAAAGATTAAGCATTTTAAAGACGTATTCCTCGCAGTGCCAAAGGGAAGCACCGATGTTTCTCTCTGCATGAAAACTTTCGTTGCGATTTGCCACGAACGATTGAAAGAAACTTTACAGTGATATGATGATAAACAGTCGCTTATAAATTCGCACGACTAAAAACATCGAAGGTGTTGTGGCGCAGTGGTGTAATCGTCTGACTTTGCAGCCAGAACAGTCAGATGGACAGGGTTCGATCCCAGGTAGAGCCCCATCACTTGGGCGTCATGACAAGGGGTCACGGACTCGATTAGGTCTTCTCTACTTCTGCGATACCAGCGCTTGGCGCTAAAAAACGCAATCTCATTCCACTTCACCAACATCGATAAAATCTTCTGCTAGGCTGGCTCAATGAAGAGTCCTGGATCACAAGACATGAAATGGATCGAACCAAAAGATGTTCTCTTCTTTAGATTCGCATATAAAACTTAAAAAGCAGAACTACATACTCAGATCTTCCGAAAAGTGATGCCATATGTGCAGGAGTTTGCTCTGAATTGTTCCTGGGTGAAACTTCAACCCCAGCTTCGAGAAGAATCTTGGTGATTTCATCAAAACCTTTCAAGCATGAAATATGAAGGGCTGTATTTCCATCTTTATCTTCTGCATTCAGAATGGATGATACATTCTTGGCTTCAAGAAGTACCTGGAAACGATTATAAAAGTCATCAGCAAAGAAATATCAAAGCTTTTGGCGCCAACTCAAAACAATTGCAACGTGAAAACAAACTCCTTCTGTATGGGTTTAGTACGATGAGTCTGTTATTTAAGGCTATTTTCAAATTTTGTACCACAAATCATTTCTGAGACATTGATTCATTTTGGTATATATCATTGATTGATTGATTGATTGATTGATTGATTGATTGATTGATTGATTGGAATACATACCATGACAGACCATGAACGTTTCAAGAATCGTTCTGAGACAGTATCAAACGAAGCATAGGTTCCAAATCTTTAAAAATGCTGGTGTAAAATTCAGTTACTTATTTCTTTGAACTAAATGACTTCAAAGAAACTTCAGCTATTTCTCAATAATTCTACCGTTGGACTTTTCTGAAATCTTCAATATTTTTAAAATTAGAGTGCTTTTCTACTTTTTCAAGAATTCAAGAAAAATTTTCAAAAAAACTTAAAACCATCGTAATTTCTAAACTGTTTGAAACAACATGAAATAATTTCGAAGAAAACCATAGTTTATGGATATCTACAATATGGTATCAAGCAAAAGTCTGTCACTTTTCTGGTTTATGATTTAGAAATTTGATGACGTCACACCCTCAAATGAGTTGAAATGTAACATACGCTGAACTTTCGAAAAATATTCAGAACTTCTGAAATGTCCAACGGTAGAATTAAAGACAAGTAACTAAAGTTTGTTTCAAGCCATTCAAACAGAAGAAATAGATCACAGAATTTTACACCCACCTTTTGCGAGGAGTTAAAAATTTGGAAGCAATGCTATCAAACGAAATAAATCGTGTGAAATACCTTGAGTGCCTCGAATGCATTACCAGCAGCAGCCAAATGCAACGCTGTCCTTCCTTCGAAATCTTTTATTGTAATATCTGCATCTTTCTGAAGTAGTAACGATACTATTGATGCATAATTTGAACTTGCAGCAAGCATCAACGCTGTCACTTTGAATCGTCCTTTGAGATTTACATCGGCACCTCTGCAAATAAAGAAGGCCTTTATTATGTATAAATCATTAAAGTAAGAAGTTAAAAACATAAAAATGACGAGGATCACCAGGAGGAAAGTTCCGCTATATAAAAAGTCATCGAAATTAGATTTTTCTATACCGCAAAGATGGTGGTGAGATGAATAATGATGGAGTTAGTAGCTTATTCTATTGAGATTCTATCATTCTCATTGTCATCATCTTTATCGCTACTGTCTGCTGCATCAAAAGGTACATATATTTTAGTCTAGCCACAGTAGGCTCCAGCGACATTTTCTCCTGCCCGTAAGCCACGTAGCTTTAGAGTCTGCTCTGGAGTTGCAAGAATAGTTAGCAATTTGTCAAATGCGACTTTCAGGAGGCTCATTTATCCTCTAAGAATGGAATATCAGCAAAAATTGCAGGTAAAAATTTTCCAACATTACTTTGTAAAGCCTTCCAAGCCATAATTTTACAATCTTTCAAACGCAGAAACAAAATGGAATGGTTACCATCTCTGAAAATTATCTTGTCTTTGAGATAAATAAGCAACTAAAGGGAAATATATTCACTGGAAAATTATCACGCTAGGCAAAAATCTGAAACACTCACTTTTCAAGTAGCAAATTGACGACTTCAGATTTCCCAAATGTGGCACTCTTATGCAGTGGCGTTCTACCATCATCATTTTTTGCATCAATCAGAGCATCATGAGACAACAACAACCACGTTATCCCTAAATGACCTGTTACCGCAGCAACATGAAGAGCAGTCTCTCCCTCTGCCATTATCTGGTTGACATTAGCACCTCTTTCTAATAGAATCTTGATGATATGGAAATGACTCGCGAGAACTGCTACGTGCAAAGGAGATTGTCCTTCTCTGTTTTGTGCTACTATCATGTTTGAAAGCGTGCTGAAACCATAAAGTCGCTCTGTTTGGTCAAAAATCTCTATCACAACCTAGAAAAGGAAGAATATGTGAGGCCATGCATATCCAAAATGTGTTGTTTAGGTTTTGGAAGCATTTGAGTAATATATGGCTAAATTTTTAGGATATCGATTAACTTGTTCATGGCAAACGTAGCACCTCAAAATATTTCATACACCAAGCACTAAACTATAGCATTATAAATGAAGATATACTCTTTTAACACACTTATTTAAAGTCATGTTTCATGTTTCGACCATTCGGTCATCCTCAATCAGACGCCATCCAAGAATTCAGTTCTCATTCATAGCGGGTAAGTAAGAAAATAAGTTAACACATTTGGTGGGATGTGGAATAAAAAGTATGGAGCCGATGTTAATGTTTCAGTTATAGGCTAACATCAGATGCAAAAAAATGGTTTGGTAAAATCATTAATCTTTTGACCCAGAAATGAGCAAAATGCTGGTAAGAGGGTTTGTATGGGAACGGGAATTCCGCATTACATTCTAGTCCATGATTTACTTACCATTAAAATTAAAATTCAATACTATTGTCAGTTTTAGAAATAAAATTTCAATTTCAATGGCAAGTAAATCATGGACCTGAATCGAACATGGAATTCTCTTTCCCATGCAAAACCCTTTCCATTCTTTTCATAATTTCTGGGTCTAAAAGATGAGTGATTTTACCAAACAAAATGTTCACATCTAAGTAAGCCTTTGAGTAATAGATCGTCATTTCAGTTTTGAATATCAGCTGAGTACTTTTCATTCCACAGCCCACCAAACGTGCCAACTTTTTTTCACTCGCCTGGTATATTTTCCCAAGACAGCACCTAAGAACTCTTAATAGCGTCCAAATCAAATAGAAATCGATTGCAATGTTTTAGTAATATCTACTAAAATACAAGTCTGACCTTCGCATTGAAGCTACGTTGTGACTACAAAGGATGAGCTTTCTACTTTGATACAGAAAATGATGCTTTTTCTGGGTCTGCTAATGTTTTTTGGACTTATCATTTTTCAACAGTTAACATAATAATTGAACAATTATCAGGTTAAGAGAATTAAGAGAACACTTAAGAGAATACGATAACTGTGTCAGTGCATTTTCAATATTCTTGTTTCTTCCCATTTAGATCTTATGAGTTAATTTTTGGTAGTCTCCAGAAGAAACATAAAAAATTAACAATGGAGTTGTTGAATCAATAAACGCAAAGAAAACATGTTTGTCGTCTTGATCCTCGTTGTACGATATTTGACGAATGATCTGATGTAAGGAGGAAGTGTTTGGATATATAAGCTTTTTGAAATGAGAAATCAGAGTTTAAGGCCAAAGGAAGAAAATATCAAGTGTTGCCTAAGTGATCCGTTGCAGGGAGCTACGGCGGCTCAAAGTTACAAATTTTCGCGGCATGCGTGCATAGTTTCTGCTCTGTCTCAAGGAAATAAATACCGCTTCATGTCCACCAGAACACCCAAGATGCAATGGGCTATTGTGTGCTTCATTCACAACATCAACACGAGCTCCACTTTTCAGCAATCTTTTTACAATTGCAATTGAGCCAACAGAACAGGCAGATTGTAATGGCGTTGATTCCCATTTATCTTTTGCCTGTTCAAAACATGAAACACAGAATAAGGATGTTGTAAAAATAAATTTTTTTCATCCACGAGCTGCTATACAATACAAGCCAATTACATTAACCTGGTTTTAACAATGCACATTAACCTGGGTTTACAATCTTTCATTTGGCTCGAGAATTCTCATAAAAAACCCTAGGTATAGTTTTCTTGAAAAATTCTTCAAAATAAGAACTTTAGCAAGAAAAAGTGCTAATTGGCAAATGATCAGTTGAATGAGCTTTCAGGATTCCTGCTACAAAATGGCCAGTCATTGCATCTGGCAGTTTTAAATTTCAAAACACGAGATTGATAAAATTAATGGAAGCAGCAAACAGAAAGAAAATTGAAAATCACCTCTAAATTAATTTTCTTCGTAGTGAGCAATTTTCTAACAGCTTTATAATTATTCTTGAGGCAGGCATAATGAAGTGGAGTTGCTTTATCATTGTCTTGGGAATTGACATCAACATCTTTAGCGGCCAGCAACAAATCAAGGATCTCTTCTCCTGTTTTATGTTCCTCCAAATCAAAATACCGTGCAGCATAATGAAGACAGTTTGTTCCATTGTCACCTTTGATATTGACATCTAAGGGAAAAGGGGTAATTGTCAGAGGACATTACAAGGAAAGTTATGATAGTTTAATTGCATTTTAAAGAATGAAGTTTGCATTCAGTTTTCAGCAAATTTGCACAAAGTTCGTTGTGAGTTTGTTTTGAGCATGTTTCAAATTCAAAAGATGATAGTTTTAAATTGTTTGTACTGAGTTTGTTTGAAGCTAGCTTCCTTTCATTTCCATTAGAAATCCAGACCCGATAGCAGTGTCTCGAGCGATGGGGACCTTGGGTGGGGAGCAGTGACGGGGATGGTTGTTGTTGTTGTTTCCTCGGCCATGGTTCCGATTGCTCACCATCATATTTTGGCCTGACATCTAATGTGAAACCAGCTCAAATATTTATTTGCAAAATGTTTTTATAATTAGCATTTCTATCCGTATTAGTAGTAGCGTGGTATGTATAGTAGTTTATATTAGTTATATTTTAGTTTATATTAATTTCAGGGGGTAGACATGATATTTTGTTCCTCCTGGTCCCCGTCCTTGTAGTGTGGTATAGTAGATTGTAGGTAGTGTTTAGGTAATTTTTGTTGTAAATTTTTATATTGAATAAAAAAAAATCTTCCATGCAAATTTGAGCAAACTCCATACAAACTTGCAAACTACAGAAGAACAATAGCATGTACTCAGTGCAAACTGATTGCAAAGTTTGCACAAATTGTATCTTTACTGAGGGACAATGAAGTATTTTATGCAACACATAAGAAATTGCAGTGAATTGTCATTGCCTCAGGAAACTTTTCTATTGTTTCTGTGTACTCTTTGCTATGAAATTCCAGGTAAAATTTTGGAATATGCTTCAGGCATATTTTTGCCAGCCCCCCAGCAGCTAGACGAGGCTTGCTTTCTTTGGTCATGTACATGACAAGTATTTTCTACAATCATGTTAAGTTTTTTTTCTGTATCGCTAGTGTGTATTCTCTTCAGTATTGTATTATGGTATCTTGTACAACACTTGTAAAATAGTTGTATAGTAATTATGTAGAATTGTTTTTAGGATTCATTGATAAGCAAATGAACTGAAACTTTCTACAAATGATAGGGCCTGCGGGGGTAAAATGGGCATGTGGGGTAAAATGGGAAGTGCTGTTTGCTGGAAAACAGTAGATCCAGAAATGATAATTCAACATTCACTATGTCATATTTCAAACAGTTGTAGCTAGAGAAAAACTGTGAACAAAAATTTAGCAATAGTCATCCAAAACTTTTTACCCTATCCATTCTACCCCTGCCCCCCCCCCTCCACTTACCACTTTTACCCTAGGCCTAGTAGATACTAAATAAACTAGATTTGCAATGTATTTCAGATTATTCTCATTTCATTGACTGGTACATTTCTTGATTAAAAGTCTCTTTCAAATCCTCATATTCTTTCGGTCTCTGTTTTGATTTTAATAAAATATGTTGTAGTTTTAATTGTTTTTATGGGGGGGGGGGCTCTCTCTTGATTAGTTAACCTATTTAGAGAACCACTCCTTAATCAATCAATCTTATATTCAATCTTGTAAAGTTCTTCTTTTCTGTAATCTCTAAGTTTAATTAATTTTGTATTTATTGTATGGTACCTTGTAAGTATTTAGGTGTAGTGTAATTATGTAGAATTGTATCTAGGATTGATGGGTAAATGAATAAAACTGAAACTTATTCTCTCATTGGAAGTGGAAAGGTCTCCAAAACTCACCAGCACCATGCCTAAGCAAGATTCTGATAATGTCAACATGTTGATATTTGACAGCATAATGCAAAGGTGTCAAATGATATGCATCAGTCTGACCAAGAGCTTTTGCAATGTCGGTTTGAAGGGCTCCATTTTCTTTCAGCTCTTCAATATCATTTTTGAGCGTTGTTATGTCATCTTCTTTGGCTGCCTAAAAGAAGATATGCAAATAATTAATGATGATTTATATATTTGATAATTAAGCAAATCGTATCTGCATATGCAAAGTTCGTCTCAAATTAGATGTGACCTGGGATTTGCAATAACGCAAATTGTTGAAGGTGTTGTGGCGCAATGGTGTAATCCTCTGACATTGCAGCCAGAACAGTCAGGTGGACCGGGTTCGATCCCAGGTAGAGCCCCATCACTTCAGTGTCATGACAAGGGGTCGCGGACTCGATTAGGCCTATTCTACTTCTGTGATCCCAGTGTTTGGCACTAAAAACCGCAACTTCACCTTCACCTTATTTGAGACAGGCTATAGATATCATGGTAATGCATTGGTGCAATCTGTATCTATCATTGATTTGCTTAAATGCATTTTCAGGAGACTGTTTTATGATATGGTCTGTGTGTGGATGATGGTACTGAAAAATCATAGCATTGTTCAGATCAATCCTTACTGACTGCAAGACTTTATCAATGCTGCCAGTGCAGTATTCTCTGATTCGACGCTTTACGGTATTCTACAATCGCCAGCAGGTGATGGTTATGGCATGCATGGGCCCTGATGGTTATGCCTGTATGTGGCGCATGCATGCATGGCCATGATGGGCCTACACCCCTACGCCTATTATTATTTTCCTTCGTTTGATTGTTCGATGCGGGAAATTGCGTCCGCTTCACGTATGGGGGCATGCAAAAATTTCAAACTTTGCCGTGAATTTTAACCATAAATACTAACCTACTAAGAATGGATGACGAAAGTTCAACAACTCCAGAGATCTTTCTTCAACTTTCTTCTTCCGCTCTGGTCAAGCAAAATTGCGCGACTGTTTGAAATTACGTTGTTGCAGTTGTTGCAAAAGAGCCTGGGCTCTAGGCCAGTCTCTGACGTCAAGAATCAAGAAGTCTGCACTTCGAAACTATAAAACTCTTCAATTTTAATACGCTCTGATAAAGATTACAGCATATTTGAGCAAAAGTACCATTTCCTGAGCACCTCCAAGGTAATAACCGATAGTACCTGCAGGTTTTACGCGACAGGAATTGTTCTAATTTAGGCGATCATAATTTGAAACTTACTTTGTGTAATGATGCCATTTCAGAATTTGTCTTGCATCTTCATCTGTAAAGAGCAAAAAGAGCTTTCACTCTAGAGGAGCTAAGAGCTCAGCACAAAACAGTGCCTGCAAAATACTGTTTTATAGGCAAAGAGATAAGGAGGAAAACGTTCTACCTCGCTAGATAAAACCAAACATGTTTATTTAGATATAAACTCTTGTTTTGGTACAATCTTATGGATAAAACCAATTATCTTACATCGAAAATAAAAAGATTTGTCATGCTTATTAAATAAAACGTCTGTTGCTTCATATTTTCAATTTGATTCCCAATATTCCCTGCACTTGATTCTTATTGCTGTCTGTCGTTTCAAACTCTAGAACATTAATTACTTATTTCTTTGCAAGCAGAAATTGTCTCCGAATCTCTAGGTTACGATCATGAGTAGACAGCCACTCTCGTTCGCTTGGTTCTTCCTGTTTGTTGGGCAAGTCTTCAAAAAATATCACATAACATAAACACATTTGCTTGTTTTCATTACACTATATAGTAATGAAATATTTCTACCGTTGCAACGGTATATAGTAGAACGCGTTGTATACTTTTATCAATAGCCTTCTCTTTACAATCGCCCTTAAAATTCTAGTATTTCCAAAGAGGATAATTTTGAGACAGACTGAAGTCTTATTCGCTTCGTACTAAAATTCGCCAAGTTTAAAACACGCTATATCGTACTCGAATTCATTCTTCGGGTAGGCCAATAAACGTTTCTCAGGTTTAAGACAAGGTAGAAAAACTGCGACAAAAAAGTTGCAAGTAAACAAATCAACGATCATTTCTATTAATAGACCTGTCCAGATAACCAAACAAGCCTAATTCTCACTTCATCAGTCAATCACGAAAGAATCAAATTAAAACATACCTTCAATAAATACATCCAAGCAAATCAATCAATTGACCATGATTCTTGATCCACTTTGGGTTAGCTCAAGACTCAAAGTGACTCTGATTTCATTCCGAACAATTCCATCCGTGATAAAATGACAATTTAATGATGATAAGGTTGATATTGTTTATATTTTGAGACAAAGATAGTCAATATGGCGGGATTTTTATCAAACCACAAACACTTTGAACACCTTATTCGAGCGATTCATTGATTACGTAGCCACGTGAAGAAATACCCGCTGAATGTGCAGCCTCGTTCGCGCGACGGCTGTAAAGCCCAGCTGGTGGTTTGGTTAGTCAGAAAACCCTGTCTCATATTACAGATGTAAATTCGCGAATAAAAATAATCAGAGTATTTTTAGTCAGTAATTTTGCGTTATCGCAAACTTCGCCAGCCACCTAAGGCGAGATAGATTCCCTCATAGCGAACTATCGGAATTACCGAGATCAATTAATCAATTACATCTGGTGTCTTTAGCGATAAGAATGTATCTAATTTTTGTCTGTAGCGATATTAAAATCTATTTTGCAGTTAGGCCGGTAGAAGTTAGGCCGAATGGAAGCCAGGCCTTGCTGCTAGACTCCGAGGGGCATATCACTCTGTGAAAATCTCGTACATCTTTGGCAAAAATCCCTTTGTTTTCAAGAAAAATCCTTAAAAATCCTATTGTTTAAAAAAATCTCGTACGCCATTTCGGAAGAGTGATACACCCCTCGCTAGACTCAACATCTTCATCCTAGTTATCACCAGCTCGCAACAACAGAAAACTTTTACCTCTTTAATTGCAACAAAATATGTTGGAGTGGAAACTGTGGAAGAATGTAGCAAGTATACCTAACAGCCTAAATATAAATTGTCGTTTTGTTTTGTCTCCGCACCAAACAGAAAGCCGGAATGGTTCTGTTTCTACTTGAATAGTTCAAGAAAGACAAACACAATACTTTTCCATGATCGAATGAATGTCAAAATCAATCGACACAGCTTATTAAATCCTCAAATATATATTATACAAAATGTTATTATGAAAATAGGATACAATACATTAATAATCAAAATGGCAAAAAGTTACAATTTGTTAGAAAATTCATATTAAGTGCAACTGCATGTAACGAAGCGGAACAGATCTGAAATACATATCTTGTGGGAACGGGGGGCCTAATTCTTGAAATGTTGTCTTGGAATACTCGAATATTCCTCGTCTCGAGTTTTCCTAAATATTTCTACAAACTCCTACAAATACAAATCGGCAGCATAGGTTCAAAATCTTTGAAAAGGCTGGTGTAAAATTCAGTTACTTATTTCTTTGAACTGAATGACTTCAAAGAAACTTTAGCTACTTCTCTATAGTTCTACCGTTGGACTATGGACTTTTCTGAAATCTTTAATATTTTCAGAATTAGAGTGTTTTTTTTAATTTTTCAAGAATGCAAGAAAATTTTTCAAAAAAAAATAAACTATTGTAATTTCAAAACTGTTTGAAGCAAAGTGAAATAATTTCGAAGAAAACCATAGTTTATGGATATCTACAATACGGTATCAAGCAAAAGTCTGTCACTTTTCTGGTTTATGATTTAGAAATTTGATGACGTCACACCCTCAAATGAGTTGAAATGTAACATACGCTGAACTTTCGAAAAATATTCAGAACTTCTGAAATGTCCAACGGTAGAATTAAAGACAAGTAACTAAAGTTTGTTTCAAGCCATTCAAACAGAAGAAATAGATCACAGAATTTTACACCCACCTTTTTACGCCAAGTTAAAGATTTGGCAGCTATGCTCAAATCGGCAGAAGATTCATGCTGATGTTCCGAAATTCTGACAAAACGTTACTGGCATATTCAATTTTGTCAAATTGTTGTCTTAGGGAAGTATGAATTTCGTAGATTTAGGCACAATTTGCGAGCAAGTATCCGTCCTTAATCTCCAGGAGAAATTACCCATTCTATGATTGCAATGCCCTTAAACTTTCCATGGAATTCAGTGTTTTCACAGCTCTGTAAATGTTCCTAAACATAATCTATTGTCCTCTTTTTGTGGCCTAAAATTTGCCTCGGCAGACTCCTTTCTCTCACAGCTCTGAGAAGCGGAACTGTGCATTACGGAACTGAGCATATATATCGCCCTTGGTTATCCTTGCCTCACTCAATCAAATCGTGGCCTATCAGACCAAATTTTAACATCCGCGAAAAAACAATCAAAGGCCATCAAATAGTTTAGCATGATAATTTGCGTTGTCACAAATTTGACCTGACATCCAATGTGCGATAGAGATTAGATTCATTAGTTTACATTAACATGTCGACATAAAAATATGAGAAGAAATATCATAAATTTTACAACCATTCTATTAAAAGTCAAATACAAAACTGGTTAGTATAATGATATATATATTTATAAAAGTTTAATAAATATCTTTAAAAATATGTTTATAGATAAAAAAATAAAACATCTCACAAAGACGAATTGTTGATGATCTCGTAACGTAATGAATCTTGAAACGAATTAAACTTTTGAAAGTTGCTTGGAAATTTTGAAAGCACTACCTCCTGGAAATAAATCCTTTTACATTCTTTGTTATTGCAGCAAATTATCTACCAAGGGGGCGACGATTTATACAAAATATGGGGCATAAATTATAGGCTGAGGTGTTATGAGAAAGTCATGAAAGCCAGTTGATCACCTTAAGAGGTCCGTTTCGATCAGCATGCCTTGCACGTGCCATCTTGCATGGGCCATCAAAATTGTGAAAACGGAGGCCAGCCAAGAGATCATTGGCCAAGAAATAGCACGTGCAAAACATCTGATTGAAATAGATCCTTAAAGGGAATGTAAGCATATAAGTGGCTCAAGCCACTTGCGGTCAAACTCCAGCCAATCATATATCGGTATTTCCTCTTGACTTTGATAAGTTACCCAAATATGGTGCGGCACGTGTCATGGCCTATTATCTTTGCACGGCTATTTTTATTAAAGGCTGATATATGCTTAGATTCCTTTTAATATACATTCAGTTTATTATTTCCAGATCACTGCAATGTTAATAAATCGTGTAAGAGATTTACTTTCCAATACAACATGTCAATAAAACCAATTTCTTTGCTTAGAAACACAAACAAGAATGTTTTTATAGCTTATGCACCACTTTGTCCATCTCTACACTTCCCATCGTCTACAGTTCCATCAATGATCGGAGTTCCCTTTTCACCCGGAGGGTACAAATCAAAGTTTCGTCATTTTTAAATAATAGACCATTTTGACATTTAGAAAAAGGATCTGGGGAGAGCAATATTTTTCTTTTCACCAACGATAAATTGAACTGTGGCAGCCATTTACCAGAAAAATGTTGCTCTCCCCAGGCCCTTTTCTAAATGTCAAAATGGTCTATCAACGATCTTTGATAAGGCTTGTAACGTGATTATCTTGCACTTTAAAGCTAGGGCCCAAAATAAGGTGGCCCCTGTCTGGAGTTTATCAATATTTTTTGCACAGGAATCAAATCGTTCTGATGTCTGAAAAGTAAAATGGCGATTGACGGAAATTCATTATCAATAAGCACGGGTGAAATTAGTTTGTGAAACAATAGTCACCTCCGACATCACAAAGCAATTTGCCTTTCTGAGGAATGGAATTCACATCTTCAAGAGTAATCAACCAAATCAAAATAAACAGAGAGTGCAAAACATTATGTCTGGCTGCGTTGGAGGTGGGAAATCTGTTCTTCAGAATTGGCCAAAATTGCAAATCGTTTTGTGATGGCGGAGAATTGAATCTTTTACTTCACAAATTTGCTCTTGCTGGATTTGAACTGTTTCGGGCCAAAACATTTCGCTATCTTGCGGTCGAAGCCTTGTTGTCACAATTCACAGTCAGTGGAACAGAGTATTTAAAAGGGACCGGGCATTCTTTGAACCGGGATATCTCCACTATGTGTTTCCAGAACATTCGAGCAATATTTGCTGCAATGCGGTAACAAACATTTATCCTTGTATTGACAAGAGTTCTTTTTCCCGGATAGCCAGCATGAAAGTGCATCTAGGAGAGTCGCTGGAGTCGAAGGTAGACGAGCTCTCACTCTTGTTTGATGCCAATGTCTATGGAAAAAAGGAAAGCTGCATTAGGATGTAGATATAGCAAAATATGATCAATTCATGCCAACAAACAAACTTTTCCTAACGGGTGTGCCAAAAAAGTACTCCTGTTTGAAAAATCACCAAAAATTGATTAGCCTATCATACCGTTGATAAAATGTTTGCTTTTGACTTGTTTTGTCAAAGACCTCAACAATATTCACAGATGATAAAATGTTTGCTTTTGACTTGTTTTGTCAAAGACCCCAACAATATTCACAGATGATAAAATTTTTGCTTTTGATGCAACAAATTACACATTGAAAAACCTCATCCTGAGCTATACTTTTTAAGCAAGTACTCAACCTTGCCTAAGAGCCAAAATTTTCAGATTTTTCATCATTATCAAAGTTTCGAATGATAGTGTCCTGTACAGAAATACAAGGCTAAACTTGGCCTTGAAAAGGCCAAGTTTTAGCCTTGTAGGGGGGATTATGACCTTGTTATGACCTTGTACTAACCTTGGAAGAAAATTACAAGGCTATCAGTAACATTCCAAGCTCCAACCAGTCTAACACATGGTTTCCACAAGGCTTCTACAAGGCTAATTAGCATTTCTCAAGCCATTTACAAGGTTACAGCAAGGCTATTCCAGGCTATGACAAGGTTACAAGGCCATAACCACAAGGCTTGTACATGGCTATTACATGGCCTTGTATTTTCGTACAGGTTGCATTTCTTTCTGTCATTTATGACTAAACTATAAGCTTTACATGCACAAAGAAATTAGGCCTAAAGAGCAGAAATGGATATTGAAGGCACTTACTCCCTTGTAACAATGGTGTGTCCAAGACAAGATGGGGCGAAGTAGTTCCTATAGAGAGTAAATAAATCATGGTCAGTTATATAAGGCAAATAATCTTCTCCCTTGAAACTTATGGAGCCATTGTGACCCAGGGATCTTTTGCGTGTACGCTATAATTTCAAACCGTTTGAAAATCAAATTTGGCCTAAACGGAAACTATACCGGGTGTCCCAAAAAAATGTATACAGATTTGGTTGACGCCAGCGATGTGAATTTAGCTTTAATCAATAGCTAATTACTCTCAAAATGTTCCTTGATAGTTAACTTGAACATAGATACCTCGTGTGTTGGTATTGTTGCTTTAAGAGCAGAAATATCAATCTAAGAAACATCCTAATGGGTGACTGGGGGGGGGGGGGTGACTTCTAGAAAACGTAATAATACAAGATCTAATATTGTTCAAATTTTGTAAAAGCTATCGTTGATTTATACGCAGTGCCTTAAGAAATTGCTTAGGCCAAAAGGCTAAAGCTCTGGTTTTGCAGGAAAAGGCAAATTTGAGCTTTCAGGATTGATATTTCTGCTCTTAAAGCACCAATACCAACAAACGAGGTATCTATGTTCAAGTTAACTATCGAGGAACATTTTGAGAGTGATTAGCCATTGATTAAAGCTAAATTCACAGCGCTAGAGTCAACCAAATCCGTATACTTGGGTTTTGGGACACCCGGTAGATCCACAACGCAGTAGTTGAACTCATAGAACAGTTAACTAAAGTGAAATCTTTGTATCGGTTCAACAACTGCAGTGTGCATCCATGGTTTCAGCTTAGGCCAAATTGGGTTTTCAGACAGTCTAAAATTTCAGCGTGCCGGCAACGGACCCTGGGTGACAATGGCTGTTTAAGACAATGGCTGACAATGGCTGCTATGACAACTGGTGAGTGACCGAGATCTTGCAAGGTAAACAAGATCCAATTTTGTGGGTCAAAGACAAACATTTGGAACAAAAACACATACCAGGATTACTCTTCACGTTTGCATGATAAAGGATCGACTGCTAACCGGCATGCTTTGAGCGTAGCAACAATACCAAAATATAATTCTTGACTTTCAAAACCAAACTAGTAATCATTTCACAAATAAATCGGTATCACTGACATGAAAAATTTCCTCTTATAAACCTACTCACCGGACGGTCGATAAAGACTGCCTCACTCTCTGTCCAAGAAACGCCATATATGGGAAATATCTCTTTCCTCCAAGTAACATCGGGTTCTTTCCTAATTCAGGATTATCCTCGCGTATTTGAGCCAAATCATAGATCCACTGAATCACAAATATTGGTCCTATGGGGAAAATCGTTTCAATTGAGTTTTAATGAGAAATGTGGAACAAATGCACACTAATAAATTTTCAAGTAATTTGTTTGCCAATCCTAAATTCCTACACATACCAGCTTAAAGAACCGGATGAGTACGAAAGGCACATGAAAAAATATTGCTCCTCGAATATCAAAGCAATGATATTGATGACTGTTTTGTTTTATTGCTGATATGTTCAATTAGGTTCAGAGAGCATAGGTTCCAAATCTTTAAAAAGCCTGCTGTAAAATTCAGTTACTTATTTCTTTGAACTGAATGACTTCAAAGAAACTTTAGTTATTTCGCTATAATTCTACCGTTGGACTTTTCTGAAATCTTCAATATTTTCAGAATTAGAGTGTTTCCTTCTTTTTCGAGAATTCAAGAAAAATTTTCAAAAAAAACTTAAAACCATCGTAGTTTCTAAACTGTTTGAAGCAACATGAAATAATTTCAAAGAAAACCATAGTTTATGAATGTCTACTATATGGTATCAAGCAAAAGTCTGTCAGTTTTCTGGTTTATGATTTAGAAATTTGATGACGTCAGACCCTCAAATGAGTTGAAATGTAACATACGCTGAAATTCAAAAAAATATTGAAAATTTCTGAAAAGTCCAACGGTAGAATTAAAGATAAGTAACTACAGTTTGTTTCAAGCCACTCAGTCAGAAGAAATAGATCACAGAATTTTACACCCACCTCTTTAAGTCGAATTAAAGATTTGGAAGCTATGCTGGTTCAGAGGTTCACCCGGCTTTGATTTGCCAAAGCATTTTCAAGTCAATGCTGTGAGGTAGAAATGGTTGGGAAAGTTGCTTGTGATTTTAGCACGATTTAAAGGTTTCTCGAAGGGAATTTCTCCACAAAATCCCTTTAAAATCTGAACGGAGTGACCAATTTCAGCTAGGAAAGGCTATTTTTGTCATTTACCAAAATTTCTGGCTTAGAGGTGGAGGCAAAAATATGAACTCTCAAGAATAATGTTACAATTCTCTAAACAACAATATGAACAATCAAGGTTCAAGGTAACCATATTGAGGATTACTTTCAAATAATCCCCGATTGATTCGAATAAAATACTGATCACTAAGCGGGATCAAATATATAACGTACCTGCCTTTGGGACACCTGGTAGAAAATTACGTATAAATGTAGGATATACCCAAATCAAACTAACATTAATTTGGATACTAGACTATTGGATATAGTAATTCAGTTATGACATGCAACTACAAACGAGGAGAAGCTTACGTTTTAGCGTAGGATATATCTCATTTCCAAACAAACACAGATGTCTTTCATCCTCTGACTTGTCTTTCGTGCAACTCAATGGTAAATCAGCATTCCAATATTTCATTGCAGCTTTGATGACGTCACTTGGTTTACAAGGTCCACTCAGGCCATCACAATTCTTCGATTTGACTATGTCATTATCTAGGAACCAGCCTGAATCGACTATACCACGAACGTAAACGGGCGATCCTCGCTTCTTTAAATTATCTGCTACTCGGTCTATGTTTAGCATCACTCCTGTACCACCGGCACTGAATAAAAACAATGAAGGTGTTTATAAAAATGCTCCAAGAGCCTAAACAGAATAACGTTCCAGTCTTAAAGGTAATGTGTCTATGTAAGTACAGCGACTTTGCTAATTTCACGCGATACTTCATGTGATCACTTAACCGTAGTTCCAAAGAGATTGCCCGCTCTAATATAAGCAGACTGATGACTTGCTTGCGGCTGCGATTCCAGTGCTAAAGAGCTGAACCCAGAGTCTCACAGAAGGCAGCCTCGTTGTGAAATTTAAATTCTAGTTTTGCATGTGTGCAGTTAAATCCTACCAATCACAGTGCGCTCCTCAGGCTCTTCGTCAGCATCGTGTCAGCACATTTTGACAAGAGTGTATATGATGCTGTACTTACTTGGACACATTATCTTTAACCTGAAAACATGGCGAGATATTCTTCATAAGAATCTATTCATTTTCCAAAGGAATTCATTTGTTTCATTCTAATCCCCCCCCCCATTAATGGGGGCAGTTAGCACCAAATATGGGCGAATCATGCAAATTGTGATACCAACATGAAAATTATCAAAGATGGGAAACTTGATACGCTGAAAAGATAGGATGCGGACATGAGTTGAAAATAGCCCTCTTGTGCCATTTTAGAACATATCATGGCAAAATCAATTGAACTGAGAAAAGCATCAATACAACAGAAAAAGACAGGCATATTTACAATGATTGGAACTGAACCATCTCTTCTGGATAAATTAGTAAGAAGATGGAGGCAAATAAAAGAAACAAGACTTTAAATCAGCACAATAAAGCCCTTCGAACTTATGTTCTCTTCAGAGTGTGACTAACATTTGCTCTGGATAAGATACAGAGCTCCTAACAGTTCCAAAAATTTGTCCCATTGCAAATAGAAATGTTCAATTTTCAAATCCGCCATAGAATACCTGCTGCCAGCCAATGTAAGATTTAAAGCTCTATTAAATCCTCTATTCCTCCAAAGATCATCAATCACTGAGTCTATTATTCTTGCTCCAAGGAATGAAAATCCTCCTGCAATGTTTGAAAACATAATATCAAAATGTGAAGAGTGAGTTGAAGTAAATTCAAGATTTTTAGGGGGCACCTTGGCCTGGGTCTAGTTGGCCCATCGTTAACAGCGTTAATGGAGGTTAGCAAGGCAGCAATTAAAACAAGAGAAAGATGGAAGAAACAAACTATGTAATTGTACGTTTTTGTATCCTAGATCCTATTTGTTCGTTTGTTAAAATATTACTGTAAATCCCCGCATATAAGAACCTACTTTTTTCGTAGCCAGGCTGAAATAGGTTTCTATTTGAAAGGTACTGAGGTTCTTATTTGAAGAGTGCCTTGAGAAGGCTGTTTTAGAATCTTCACCAAAGATGCACAGCCCTGTTATTTGTTTTGGCTAAGTTATTATGTACCTAATAACCAATTCTAAGCTTACAATCAGCAGCAGGGGAGATTGTTCAAACTTTAACAAGGCAACTGAGACAAAAGTGAATTTAATAACGACAATCCAAAATCAACTTTGCTACCCCTGCAATAAGAACATATTTTTCATCAAACTGAAACAGGTTCTTAATTACAAGGTGCAAAATGTAGAAAAAGCAGCCTCTAGGTTCTTTTTTGAAGGTTAACAAATGCTGGGATTTACTGTATAATTATGGAGTGAGGAGCAAGGCAACAAATATGTTTCTTCTGATGTGTTTCTTTGATTCCGAGTTGATCTTGCTCCTCATTCTACGATTCGTGATGAGTTGCACTTCCCACCTTGCACTTATAATTGTGCCATCTAAAATAGGGACCAGATGACCTTGTGTCTTTTCCTGCTTTGGATGGCACAGTAGAATGTAATCTTTTTGTGTATTTATTGTTTTTAATATGATATAAACACTATGTAATCAAATGTGCGTACCTTCCCCTGTTTTGTTTCCTGTCCAGATGTCACTTGAGCAATATGGTACATATCTAAGAAAGACAAAGAACAGTAAGATAGAAGAACACATTTAGAGAAGGGGGGGGGGGCTAAATAGAGCTCTCAGCTCTCACTGCAAGAAGTCATATTAGACATTCTAAATATGGTCAGCTTAATGCTAAATATGTATCATTTTGTGTGCGATAGTTTGAGATTTTGCGATTTAAGAATGGTGACTTCCCAAAGAATGGTAACTCCTTCAACCAATCATTACCCACTATAAACACTTTTTTCTTCACTGCTGATTCACGTTAGCATTCAAAATAATGAAACCAGCAAACCATACTGGAGACTGAGATATCGCAACGATGTGATCTTTAGGCAATAAGCCTAGCCAGCACGAAGGAACATAGGGCTCAAATCTTTAAAAAATGTGTGTAGAATTCTATGATATTTTTCTTTCAATTCAAGTGCTTGAAAGGCACTTAAGTACTTTGCTGTAAATCTACCGTGGAAATTTTTAATGTCTTGATTAATTTCAAAATGACGGCATTTGCGATGATTTTCATTTTTTCAAAATTTTCCACGAATTCATTCAAAATTCTTTAAAACTCAACATTCTGAAAAAATCTGGAGACAAAAACATTCCACGGCAGATTTACTGCAAAGTACCCTAAGTTCCTTTCAAGCTATTCAATGAAAAGAACAATGGAACACAATTATTTTACACCCACCTTTTAAAGATTTGGAATATTTGAGCCCTCTGCTGCACAGGGTTAAAGGCACACTATCGTGGCGCTGATTGGGTGAACAAGACAATAAAAAAGACTAGAATTAGGCAAGCTTCGGTAATTATGCTGTACACTGAAATTAATGAAGGTGATAACGATCTGACTCCCTTTATTCTCGAAACAAAGTACGATTCAAGAACATAAAGGCTTGGTAATAATTCAGAGGCTAGGTTCTTTGTTAGTGATTCAATATTACGACTAGCCTATCACAGCCACGATAGTGTGTCTTTAAACAAGGTGCTCAACTTACACGTGGTTGGCATTCCACCATAATGGGTTTGTTTTCTTCTGCGTGGAAAGTATTCCAGTCACTGAAAATAAAAGATCATTTTCACTACAAGGAGCATTTAGTTATCAACAATGCAAAATGTCTTTCTGCGGAAGGTTAGCTCAACGAAACTGCAAAGATGAATTATAATTAAAAGCAATAAACAAAAACCAACAAGAAAAGAAGAAAAATACATACCAAACTTCTTTTTTGGTGAATTACGAATTGAAACCAAAGAATATCTTCTTAATTGAGAAATATACATTCGATCTGCACATGTTTCCTTGCTGTAGCAATAACCACCTCCTAAAGAAGAAAAATGATACCAGATCTTTAAAAACTTTGTCTTTTAATGCAGGAAGTTTCAAAATAGTACTCCCTTTCAAAAAATCAACAAAATTCAATTATCAAACCTGTCCAAAAAATTTCTTTTCAATCAGTTTCAATAATCTAAATACATTTTAGATGATAAATTTTTTGTTTTCAGTGCTTGAAGGGACTTCGTCTCCAAATTTCGGTCGAAACAATGATTTTGAAGTATTTTGATAGGCAATATCACACAGACGTTCACCTGTTTTTTCGAAAATGAAAGCATAATTTTGAAGATAAATCTTTGTACTTTACAGAGGAAAACACCAAACATTCATATATTCTACGATTGCTTGGATATAAGTGGATTTTTAACGAGCACTTTTTGGTGGCTTGGTTAAAGCCACTAAATAAACTGCACAAAACAATGGAAAACAATGGACACGTGCGGTGCTTGCAGATTTGTTTACAGTTTGGTGACGGAGCCCCTGTAAAGAGTATAACTGTATCTTTTTTGTATTGCTGTATCTTTCTCTTTAGTCTTGAAGTTGTATTTGTAAATTGTAAGTACCGTTGTTGGCATAGGCCAGATGACCTTGTGTCTTCTTACACCAAGAGCGGTACAGTAGTAATGTATTTAGATTAATTAGTTTTCATTAATTATGAATAGAAAAAAGGGTATAACATGACAGTTCGAAGAAACCTTCATCTAAGCTATACTCAACATCAAGTCTACAATGATAATTTGTGTTTCTTTCTGACATGTATGACCAATCTAGAAACTTAGTACACAAAAGAAAATTAATCTAGTTATCATTAGCGCTTTTTGCATCAGGGATAGGTAGAGGGATAAACGGGGATAATATCAAAGAACGTAACAAAGCAACTAACCTTCAAGATAAATCAACCAGCTCGTGCTACCAGCTTTTTTCCTGATATAGTATCTGAAACGATCAAAATGTAGATTAATCACATGTTTCTACAACATTAAAGGCCCTGCTTTTTTAAGTGTGCCCGATGAGTCAAAAAAAGGGTTTTGATGGTTTCTTGAAGAGGCTTTCTCAAAAACATCCCTCATAACTTGGGAAGAGAGTGGCTGATTTCAGTCAGATAACTCTTAAAGTAGATTTGAACATGTCCATAATTAAATAATAAATTTGCCAATATAATCACCTTGATACCTAGCGAGCAGTGGCCTTTCAAACGGGGATTTTTTTGTCTCTCCCGGTGGAGTTTTAGGCTACGAGCAGCGGTGGAGCTTGCACTTGAAAAGTTAGGGTGTTTGCGGCGTAGCCCCAGGGCAATTTTGTATGACCTCACCGCCCTTCAAACTTTCTGAAAACGCAGGCAACGCCCTTTCAGCTACATTTACAGTAGATATTTGGTAGAACATTTATTAGATCGTTTGATTACATGATAAGAATGCTTCACTCCTACGAGGTTAATTTTATTGCATTTTTGTGCGAATTTCTGCAACTAACTTTTGGAAAATTGGGGTGTCTGGACACCCAATTCCCACCTAGCTCCTCCAAGAGGGCGTAGGGGATTAAGAGAGATATAATTTTATATTTAGAGAGTTGTTTACTCACCCAGCACTAGACCCATCATTACAAAAAGCATCTTCTAGAAGGCGGAGTCTCATTGGTTTCAAGGGTGTACAGTTTCTTTTCAAGCGTTGAGATTCCGGTAAATTCTCACTACAATGATTGTGGACATATCCAATTGCCACTGATATCAAGGCTAATTCTAGCAATGCTACGACCTACAAATGAAATGTAAATTGGTTAAGATGAGTTTCAAATCTTTAAAATGGTTCGTGTCAAATTCTGTGACATATTTCTATGAATGGCCTGAAATAGAGACCTCAGCTGCTTTGTTATACTTCTACCACCATTGGAATTTTCAAACCTCTTCAATATTTTTATAGTCGGAGGCTCTTCTCCTGTTTTAAGGATTCGTGAATTTGAAAAAAGTTAAAACCATCGCCATTTGAAGAAACATGGAATTATTTTCAAGAAAGCCATGGTTTATGAATGTCTACTCTACAACATGGTATCAAGAAAAATTTTTTTACTCTTTTGGTTTACAATTTAGAAGTTTGATGTCATCATATCCCCTGATAAATTGAAATACAAAATAAGCTGTTATCTAAAGAAGATTTCTGAAAAATCCAACGGTAGAATTATAGCAAAATAGCGAAAGTTTCTCTCAAGCTATTCAATTCAAGGAAATAGGTCATAGAATTTTACGTCCACCTTTTTACACCGATTTAAGATTTGGAAGCTATGCCAAGCAACCATGTTAAAATTTGCCACAAAACAAAGAAAGAGATCTGGATAAGATCTGCAGCCATAGGTTACTCATGTGTTATTTTCCTTGTCCTTGCCTTAAACGTGAGACCTTACCGTAAATCCTCAATCAAGCCCCCACCTTCAAATAGCCCCCCATCGAATAAACCCCCACCTCATAACTAATTTTGACAAAAAGGCCCCCTCTCACAAGCCACCATGGGGGAGGTACTTGGATTTCACAAAAGGAAAAATTTTACACCAAAATTTCTAAAGATTGTTATCATAAAAAATGGGTTGTCGTGATGAAATTCCTACTTTCAAAGGCTTTGTTGGCCACTTTAGCTGAAAACATGACCGTTCCTTAGACCAATATTGTCAACAATGATACCCTTGGCTAGACTGTAGTGTACCCTTGGCTAGACTAGAAGCCCGAAAAAGTATACCCTAAAGCATCCCCAGGCACCTTCAGCTACTGTGGAAGAGAAGAGGGCCCCCCCCCCCCCCGGGATTTTCTATAACCATAAAAAGGTACTATAACACTGCAAATTAGATAAGGTGAGCATAGCCTCTCACTCTCCAGCTCTGCATTAGTCAGCCCAAATCATCCTTGGTGAACTTTAAGACCGTAAGTAATTAGAAAGGGCATAGCATGTTCGTTTTAGAGTAAAGTGCGGAGTGCTCAATCAGTAGAATCTTAGTTCGAATTAGCAAGTTAAGTCTTTTTTTTAAATAAGCAGCAAAGCTTCTAAACTACAGATCGCATGTTCGTTTCGGGAATCAGTAGAATCTTAGTTCGAATTAGCAAGTTCTTTGCAGCAAAGCTTCTAAACTACAGATCGCAACGTGTCAAGATTCAGTTTTATGTCTGGTTATCCCCTATGATTATATGCGATTATTTCTTATACTATTTCACTTAATAACGATACCCTTTTAATCTTTAGATCTCCGTATAATCGAAGCCGCATCTTATTCTTGACTTTACGCGGGAACCTCCAAAGCAGAAACACGATACAGTTACGTTCTTGCAAGACTACGTTATGTCATAGCACACGTCAATTTTTGCGAGAAAGCCTTTTTGGAACCGAATTCTAGGTCAGATCATTAAAACAATTAATAAACTCTGAAACTAAACTGCTGCCGAAAATGTGCCTCTATTTTGTTGTTCTGCATTATACAAATTGGGAGGAATATCGTGCTTCAAAAAACTGTGCCAAAGTATATCTGAAAAGCTACCTGATCAATCTCACCCCTAGACCTATGACATTTCGTCCCTTGTTTCCATGCGTTCTTTGATTTGCAGATATCACTTGCTCAGTAGGGACTCATTTCATTACTCTTATAAAGTGTAGTCATTTTAGGCCAATACTGTCTGGATCCGTATTGACCAATCAAATTGCTAGAATTTAGTTTTCAACCAATAAGGAGGCACCATTTACACTGTTGTTGTTGTTGCGTACTAAAAACGGTTGATTCGGCAAAGAGTTCTCGTAGCTGCGATAGATCTATTTTGTTTCTACAGAGGAAGATTACTGCTTGAAAGGTATGTATTTTGCGATGAGTAAGTTTGTAAAACATTATTCTTTGTACTACCAGTTTGCCTTTCAATGTTGAAGCTCTTTAAATCAGGAATTGAAGCGATTTTGTTGAGTGTACGAGAACTCCCGCTAGTTTAGGCCATTTTGACACAGGGGGCCCATTTTATAAGAGTAATGAAATGAGTCCCTTATTGAGCAAGTGATATCTGCAAATCAAAGAACGCAGGGAAAGAAGGGACGAAATGTCATAAGTCTACCTCGTCCCCAGAGCCTTTCGTCATATTGGGATGGATATGACAAAAGGCCCTGAGGACAAGGTTGCTACATTATACCACATTTACACTGACACAGTTAAACCAGCTTTATCTAAATCAAGCTATATTTCAACCAATCACTGCATTCGATTTGTTGGATTGACCAATCGAACGCAACAGTTGATTGAACTTGGCAGTATGAATGGGGGTATCAAACTTAGAAGATAGCTTACAGGTAACGGGGAAAAATTTGTATAAAAGTAACAAGTAAAGTACCTCCATCTTTACTTCAGTGTTTACCAAATTTGCTAATTTTGTCTAGATTCGTTTAGGCCAACCACGACAATGTTTGTGTTTGTATCACAAACATTGTCGTGGTTGGCCTAAACGAATCTAGACAAATTTGCTAATTTCGTCTAGATTCGTTTAGGCCAACCACGACAATGTTTGTGTTTGTATCACAAACATGGTCGTGGTTGGCCTAAATGAATCTAGACAAAATTAGCAAATTTGGTAAACAGTGAAGTAAAGATGGAGGTACTTTACTTGTTACTTTTATACAAATTTTCCCCCGTTACCTGTGGATAGCTCACTTAGACGGTATCACATTCGCAAATTTCTTTGCAAAAATTTAAGGTGTTCAAAAAAGGAATTTGAAGTTGCTCCATTTCAGTCTTGGAGCTTTTCAATCTTGCTTTGAAGAAATCGCTAGTAAGTTTAGTTTGATCCTTTTTCGAGAGCGGACAACGGTGAATGCGTAATTGGGTTAAAGAACACCCATACAGTATGCCAAGATGATGATGCAAATTTCTTTGTTGTTGTTTTCATGGTTGGTTTTCATCGTGAAAAATCACAAAAACAATTAAAGCTTTCCTAACAGGAGGACGACCTACTTCCAAAACACTTCCCTGAGTTTTATATTTATAAATATACAATGCTTTCTCTAACACAGAAAGAGTGAACACAACACCTTGAGAGCTTGTGAAGAGGGCCTCTATTTGAAATTAGCCAATCAGAGGGCCTGCAAACATCTTCACATTCTCGTATTACACTGATCATAGCAAGTAAGTCGTCAGATAATTCCAAAATTCACTTTCACCGACTTTCATAATTTCATGTCGCTTCTCCAGAAAATTATTTTGATTACAATGACGCTTGAGTGATCGATCGATCGATTGATTGATTGACTAGATACTTGGAAACGAAATTATTTTGATTACACCAATAACTGTGTATATAAAGGATGATTTACACAGTGGCTGTTGAAAGATGAATGAATGACTAAGCAATGAATGCATGAATGAATGAATGACGAATTTGCTTAGTTTGTTTTTGTTTGGAGAGCCTGATCTGAGGCTAATGACGAATGAATTAATGCATGAAAGAATGAATGAGATTGTTGGACTCCCAAGATCGGAAATATCAAAAATAAATTTGTATCATTAAAAACGAAGTGTTAAAAACTTTCGTCCTCTTCGCTAAAAATCTGACGCACCGCAAGGGCATTCGTGACTTCCTTTCTCTTTCGGGCATCATAAGAGAAATCATTACATTAACACCTTCAAAGATCAAAGATTCACCGACTTCAATCATGATTCATTTCATGTCGCTAAAATAAACTAGCTTTTGACGCCATCACACAGCAATATAAACTTTCCAAATTTAGAACCAACCCTAACCCAACCCTACCAACCAAACAAAATGTCTCCAGCAGCGAAAGGCAATCATAATGAAAAAAGATAGCTTCATTTCAAAGGCAGTCTGTCACACATTTGGTTTGATGATAATGACAATACAAAGAATAGGAAATTTGTATGACTGCAGATCCTACTGACTTTCTACGACCGTAGACAGTGAGAGGTGAGAGTGATCAGCCCTCCATTATTTCACATATACACAGATTCACAAAGACATCCCTTGTGCTGAGCTCTGACTTTGTTGCGGCCAATCAAATACGGGACAGAATGCCTTTAAAGGGCACACTGTCGTGGCGCTGACTGATTGGGTGAATAACAGAATAACACAATAAATCTGAATAGAATTAGGCAAGCTTCAGTACAGTGAAATTCACGACGATGATAACAATCTGACTGCCTTTATCCTCGAAACAACGTATTATCTAAGAGGAAATGCCTCCCCTCATTCGTGCATTTTAAAATAAACATCTGCCCTCTACATACAGGTTATACTGGGGTTATACCTCACTCCGCCACACTCCAAGGGTGGGCATGTACTGTAATTTTTATGGTCCTATGTATGTCCAAGAGAAAAAATTAATCTACCCAGTTTCTGGAGAATAAATGTGATCTACTGTCCACCAAAGACTGGTTTTGGGGACAGACATTTGCAATCGAAACTTTTGTTAAATCTAAATGAGTTCATCTCATTTTAAGTCTAAGTTCGTATCAAACACCCATTCCTCCCACCATCTTGGTTCCACCTTTGTCTCTCTAGACGCCTCTGATTTACCCAGTCTTAGCAAAACTGTTTCCACATGTGTCCAAACTATTCCGAAAATAAACACTCAGTGAAACTTTCTCCGATCCCCGGCCCAAAGAGGCAAAGAGCGGTTCAACTCCTTTCTTCAAACATTTGAGAAGTCGATGTGAGAATCTTTCCTTCCTTTTTCCTGAAAGTATTCCAGTGTTCATGTTATGTTGCAACTCTAATTTGAAAGGTGCTACATGCACTCATTCAAACCTTTCCTGGCCCATTTTTTCACTAAGTTCTCCTAAATCTCGTTGCAGCAGAGATTTTCTGTTGGTTAGTTGTGTATTTTGCGCCTAGCTTGTGAACATCCTATCAAGTGGGCTTGTTTCAAAAATTGCTAAAGCATTCACAGAGCTTAAAAGGATAAAATGGAATAACTCTCTATTGATTAAAGAGCAATAGTTATGAGAAAGTATGATAAGAGAAAGGCAAGCAATAAGATAAAACGAAGCAAGAAGTACTCCTATTCTCTCCTATTTGTATCACGAATAGCAGATATGTTATACTACATAATCCTCGCGGCAGCTTTAGGTGTTTCATCTATCTGTGCTTGTTTGAGAGTCAAGCAACTGCTGTAAAGTGGAGGGAGTTCTTCTTTCTGAGACGCCCGTGTTGTTCTTGTTCTTTTCTTAAAATTTGCTGCATATTTTTCCATTGATGTAAGTGGCTGCCGTAGTTGGAACTCGATGACATAATGTCCTTTCCAGCTATGACAGCCACAGAATATTCATATTTCGTTGGATTTAGTTGTTTTTATTTGTGATATAAAAAAAAGGATAAAACGACAGTAAATGTCAAAGATGATTTGCAAAAGCTTCAATCGTACCTGATTTCTCTTCGATGTGATATGCATCGTCTTTGAATGCTCAACTTTGCAGTCAATTTAAAAAATAGAACAACGACAAGCCAGTTGCCTGTTTCTAGAGTTCCAACAACGTCAATTGCTTGCTTTTACCTCTTTCTAAATGTTATAATAATTCTCTCTATCGCTCTTAAAAAAGCGCAACTATCCGATCAAGAAAATATAACACGAAACAGCACCAACTGTAATGCCAGCTCCTTCCAGCAACGTCACGTCAACGGGTTGTTTCTACCTCCTCTAACTTCCAATTTCCCAATCACGTTTGAGTACACAACTTTGAGATCAACAAATATAACACACAACAGCAGTAATGCTTGTACTAGCCGCTTGCATTTACGTTCCAAAGTCAACTTCTCTCTAACTGGTCCAATTATCTCAATCAACTTTGAGCATCGACCTTTGAGATGAACAAATATAACACAAAACAGCCACAACTTTGGAAACAACCGCTTCGTTCTACTTTGCAAGTTCAACTGAAGACTTTGCTCATTAATTCCTTTTCAACATGTTCTTTTCGGAAAGAGTCGTAGCCTGTTCGTTACCACTTACCCAAATCCTTCTGTCAACATAAATGTTTACACGATAATCGCTTGCTATTATCTTGAAGATCAATCAAACCCCCGTTTTGTAAATCATGACGGTACTTTGTCACAGGATGAGATTTGCGCATTTCGTTTTGTAGCGGGGGGCGCCGTCAAAATTTACTCAGTCAAGCTGAGGCTCGTAAAAACCAAATTAAGCAACGACTCACGCCTATTCTGACAACTATACATACATACTTAAAGGCAACGCCATTGCAACTCCCAGTGCCAGCGAGGTTTATTTTGCAAAAACAGTAAGAAACAAATACCAAACCAAAATATAGCTGTCCCCAATTTTCACGATTCCAAATCTCACATTTGTAACAGACAGAATCTCGAATTTAATAATGATTTGGGTTTTCCATAAACTCAATTACGATAATGATAACATTTTTGGGATTCGCAAAAAACACTGACGCACTTTCAAGGTTTAAACCATTTAGCATTTATATTTATCTCGAGTCTGATTGATTTTCATGTGTGATAATGTGAATTATTCGAATTTTTTCTTCAGCCTTGAAAACCTGGCTTTCCTCTCGCCAAAAATAAGTAGAGCATACCAAGTTCTGCCAAGAACAAGGACAGATAATGTTGCAACAGGATCCGCTATTTTTGTTGACACTCTTGATTGTTGTTTTTGATTCTGTTAATAAAACTTCACCTAGCTGCTTTCATGACTTTTTCTTATTCAGTTCATCTGTTCATCAGTATTCCAAAAGACAGGCCAGTCAAGGTGATTTATTTATGTCTCGGAAAAACAGTCTTCAATATGGTCTCAAGTCAATTCGATATCTTGGTGCTAAACTTTGGAATACATTACCAGTGGAACTCAGAAATGCTCCATCAAAAATATCATTCAAAACAAAACTAACAATTTACTTGCTAAACAAAGTCAACCGATGAATCTATTGACACCTGAACAATTGCTATCAATTTTTAAATAGGAAATGCAAAACTTCTATTTTCACCTGACAGTATCTTAGGATAGAGGGGGCTCTCTCCTTGATTTAGTTTACCTATTGAGAGAGCTCCTCCTCTAAGTAATTCCCTACATACAATTTATTTATTTAGCCCCTCTTTGTATTTGTACTGTAACTTGTATTAATTTCTGTAACAATTATCTTTGTAGTTTAGTTATTCGTATGTATAGTTAGGTTATAAATTGTATGTAATGGAATGTAAAATATAAAAACTGAAACTGAAACTGAAACCCAAGTACAAAGCGATTAGTGATCTTAGACAAAGGGAATTCTATGTCTGGTTGGTCAAGTCATAAGCAAAACAATGCAAGCTGCAAGAATTGCTCTGAAACTCAGGTAGCTAACTGGCTCGTTGTGCATTTCAGAAATAGTTTTTAAGAGCAAATATCAGCATTTTTTGAAAGAAGAAAGATGTATCTAAACTTCTACCTCTGGTATTTCATTTGTTTGCTTCAGAAGCTGAGCAGTAAGTATTTTAATTACACCCAAAAAATAGGAGCATTGAATCGTCTGTCAATCCGCTTTTGAACCAAACAAATAAAATGCTCGAAGTAGAAGTTTAGATATATCTTTCTTCTTTCGATATATGCTGATATTTGCTCTTAAAAACCATTTCATTTCTGGAACGCACAACGAGTGAGCTAGCCACCTGGGCTTCAGAGCAACTTTTGCGGCTTGTTTTGTTTTTGATTATAGTTGACCGACTACGCATTTAATTTCCTTTGTCTGCAATCACTAATCGCTTTGTATTTAGGTGTCAATCAAAAGTAGCGGATCCTATTGTAACATTATCTGTCCTCGTTTGGCTAGAATAAGTTCCCAACTTCCCAATAAGATCCTTCAGGCTGCACTCAGAAATACACAATTTAGCTACCTGGGAACTTGGCATTCGATCATGACGCGTAAAATTCGAAAGCTTGCCCGCCATCTCGATTGCATACGACAGAAATTGCAGCAAATGAAATATATATCCTTGAATATCATGATTAAACGTTTCGGGAACGACCCTTCATCAGTAAAGCCCCGTTAAAACGCTCTCAACATTGCACTGAACATCGCTCTACATTTGTAGAGGGCAAATGTTGAGAGCGTTTTAACACCCTGTTCAGTGATGTTCAGTGATGTTGTGCGGTGTTCAGCGATGTTGAGTGGAGTTTGAAAGAAGTCAAAAATGTTCAGTGGCTCGACTCAACATTTCTATTGTTCTAGGTGTTGTTGAGCGATGTTGAGAGCATTTTAACACCCCATCAAACAATGTTCAGTCGGCGCAAGCGCACTAGGCATTACTTTTCGCGCCAAAGAAAGGAAGTAACAAATAAACTTCCAGAACATATCGAGAGCGTGGTCGAAAAGTTACGAGGGAGAAGTTTAATTTCATTTCAAAAATCGCTATGGCATATCGCTACGGAAAACATGGATTCAGCTGGCAGTGAGAGCGAATCAGAAGACATCATGAATTTCAAGCAGCAAGACGGAGAGCAATCTGAAGAAGAAGGGCAGGACCGCGGACAGGACGATCATGCTTCAATTCATATTCTATTATCGATATTCTGTGGCCATTTTGAACACAAACTAACACAAACTACTGTATATGGCGCCAAAACGATTTCACCCAAATAGAGGTTTGCCTCGTCTTGGGTCTCCGAAAGTGAGAAGTTACGTCGCTCAACAAATGTTCAGTCAAATTGTTGAGAGCGTTTTAACACCCCCACTGAACACCACTCAACATCGCTGAATATGGCTCTACAAATGTAGAGCGATGTTCAGTGCAATGTTGAGAGCGTTTTCACGCAAGCATCCCATCTCAATTTCCTGCATTTGAGCATCGATTATTTACGCATTTACGACATAAAATGCCACTTTTCCTGACTTCATTTTGCAAACTGGCTACTTAGTTTATTTGCCTGCATCAAGCCAGAATTGAGAATAGAAGTACCAAGTTCTGGACGGTTCAAAATACCTAAACAAGCAAGTTTGTCCGAGCAAGGTCCAACCCCCTGGATTTGGGGTCAAAATATGCAAATTCCTCTGGGATCTCAATAGATTTGTCGTCAACATTAATGACGCCAATCCCGCATATCGGCGGCTCAACACAGGGATACAAAAATATCATCCTTTCAAACGAGAATTAATCACTTGTCAAAAATTCTTAGCACCTATCCGAGAAAAGTCATCATGATCTCATCTGACGCGTGCGTGATGCGAGTGGGAGGTCGGTACCGTCTGTAATCTGTGACATCGCGCGATCACAAAGGACTTCCCCCATGTCGTATGTTTTGAAGAAGATACTGCCATTGATGTGGACTGGTAACTAGAGAGCTGAATGCAAGAGCCCAATGCACGAACAATAGGACCCCAATGAACTGAAATGAAACTAGCTTCAACTTTATCTTTTCTTTCTTCGTAAATCCTGGTTTCCATTAAATCGCAAAGTGTCTCAAGTGTCGCAGAGTGTCGCAGAATTTTGGTTTGCTGAACTCTGCGACTCTCTGCGACAGGACGTTTCCATTGGTCGCAGAGTGTTGCAGAATTTCGGTGCCATGGTTCAAAGACAATAAGGCGGGAATTTGAAAACAGATCAACATCACGTGACTCTTTTGTTCTGGGATCGCAATTGGTCGCAGAACTTTAGGACAGGTGTTTCCATTGATCGCAGAGTGTCGCAGAGTGTCGCAAAGTGTCGCAGAGATAGAACATTTTCTATCTCTGCGACACCAATCGCAGAGTGTCGCAGCATGCGACACTTGCGACACTTTGCGATTTAATCGAAACCAGGCTTAACTGGCCTACCTTCGTCTCTCTCAACCACTGGCCTACGCACAACTAACATTACAAGAATAAAGAAAATAAGTTTGAAGTCAGTTATTTTCAACAAAATTTGCTGCAATCTCTTACTCAGCAGAAATGGCTGTTGAAATGCGCCATATACAGAAAGCTATAAAATTAAGAAATACTCACATATTCTTGGTCAATCACTTCTTTCAATATGTGAGATGAAGGAATTTTGATCTCGTGACATTTTCATTTTCATGCCTAGTAATAGAAAAAAACTTGCAATTAATAGACAAACTGTACCAAAAATCTGCATAAAGACATGTAGCAACAGGCTGGTGAAAGTCATTTCCCCCTTCTTTCATTGTAACCCTCAGTTTTCTCTTCAACAGTCAGGGAATGCTCTATCATGAGCCTTTGCATCCCACATAATTTCGATTGATTTTATTGGATAATTCATCATGGGACACGAGGATCACGGGAAACGAAACCTCTGCACTGTCCTGAGCGCAATCGTCTGTTCATGCAGTCTCTTCAAACAGGCATGGAGCCTTCTTTCCTACAGAAGAGAAATTCCAGGAAAGTTGTTAACATGAAGCCGTCGAAAAGAGTTCATTGCATATTTTCAAGATCAGAATCTTCACCTGACATCAAACATTCGCAGTGTCAAATGATGTCATTTGGTCCTAGTTCTCTATCCTACACTTAAGGAAGCGTGGGTTCCACAAAAATTAAAAATGTTTGAAATATCGTCAAAATTCAATTGAGTTTTGTAGGTATAAAACAATGTAAATCTTCAAGAGTTCTTTGTAGGCTAAAAAACGAAAGTTAAATGATATTTCTACATATTGATTATCAGACTAGCTAAATTTGCAATAACATATTGGGGCAATCAATTGACTAGATACACAACCAGCCTTAAAATTCTTCTTTTACTTGGAAATTTTTCTCTGCCATTTCTCAGATAGTTAGCAGCATTAAATGCTGTCCTGTTAATGCTATCCACGCCACTGTAATTAGCGGGGTTTATCTTTACATTTTTAATATCAAATATTATATTGTATTTATTTTTATATTATGAAACTTGTAAATATGTGGCAAATGATACATACATACATATCATCCTGAATTGTCAGCTAATTTGATCAAAGATTTTAGGCCCGTTTTGAAGAATTCTGAGATTGAACCATTTTACAAAATTGCTCATAACTGTGGAACAATACAACCGATCCAAACCAACCAAATTTTATGATCTAAGTCAAGATATTACCTCCACGATGATAACCAGTTTTAAGCAATTTTGTGTATATGTAACGAACTACGAGCTTGCAAACATTTTAAAGGCAGCCTGTCCCGTATCTGATTGGCCGCAACAAAGTCAGAGCTCAGCACAAGGGATGTCTGTCTGAATCTGTGTATATTTGAAATAAAGGAGGGCCGATTTTTCTCACTTTCTACGGTCGTAGAAAGTCAGTAGGATCTGCAGTCTTTCCTATTCTTTGCATTATCATTATAATCCAATCAAATGTGTGACAGACTGCCTTTAACCTTTTTGACTCACCCACACGGATTATGATTATGATGATTTTCCAAACGAGTCTAGCGTTTTTGGGACACCCGGTAGACTTATGACGATGAGTCCCTTGTATCCCTGCGGTACCTTGCTCACAGGGACTCATAATGAAACAGTTAAAAACCTGACCCTATCTTCTGCATTCGATTGATCGAATCTGGATCGAACGACTGCTTCGACTCTGTTCAAAGGTCACTCCTCAGAAAGGAAATGCGATAGAAACCACGGTAAGCAGACACTTAATCAACAAAACTTGGTATTCATCTGAAGAAGAAAGTTCACTTTACCTGGTGAGTGCAAAATAAGTCTTTTAATGCTGCAATTTAAGACCAAAACATATCAGAGAAATCTTCAAGTACCTGCCGCAGCAACTTACTTCAAATTTTAGTAAGCTGCGTCAATCGAATTGAAGGTTCGAAACTGATTGTTCTTTGCCAAATCTCGCAATCTGATTGGTATGCTAGGAATCCCAGCATATTAGGCCTAATAGGGTCAGGTTTTTCAGAGTAATATTATGAGTCTCTGTTGACTGAAGCGCCATCTTGGAGTCAAAGAGCACAAGGAAACAAGAGACTCATCGTCATAAGTCTAGACACCCGGTATGAAAAGATGATGCGTATAGCAGGCTGGGTAGATACACAAGGGCGCATTGATACACCAACACCAGCCGTCTTATCTGGGTCAGACCAGACATGGGATTTGGGAAAAACCAACAAAAGGTCTCTACCAAAAGACGTCTTCATTTATTCATTAAAATAATCATTTTACATTGGATCAGTTTTACACGATTTAATTACTTCCAATCATACATTATATCAGGCCATTGATGTCTTATCTAATTACTCAACTTGGTTTACAGTAACGTTATAAATGTAATTCTTTCATTTATCTAATTTAGAGCACGGGTCTAGTGAATTGGATTAGCCAATGATGGGACCACACCGTTAACCTAAACCAAATCAGTTTTGTCCTCGTGATTTCAAGATACAGAAAGATGTTGTTAATTGATAAGTTTAAGAAGATGCTACTAGGATAAGCTTTTCCTCTGCTCGTCTCCTTGGTCTGTGCTTGCCTCAAGGAAATGTGGATTGGCTGCAACGAAGTAAGAAAAGAATTAGAAGAAACAAATGCATAAATAGTGCACCAATTGATATTAGCCAATCAGAAAGTGAGTCACTAAACAGGAACCCTGCGAAACAAATCGTATGAGGGGTAGTTTGAGTTTGAGGCCGAGAAGAGGGCACTTTAAGTTGAAGAGGGCACTACTGAATTGTTCATGCCTGTTTTAAAGCTGTGCACGAATTTCACCTCCCTTTTAGTGGGAAGTTGATCTAACGCTACTATAAGCAACATCCCTTGATACAACGAGCAACATTGGATTACACATTCAAGTTTAGCTTCTCATTGTTCCTAAAACCTGCCTGCAGATGCTACGTAGATACAAACAAACAAACAAACAAACAAACAAACAAACAAACAAACAAACAAACAAAGAACCACAAAAGCAAGCAAGCAAACAACCAAGTAAACAAACAAAAATGAGCACCAAACCAAACCGTACAGTTGTCATGATGAATGCTACCGTATCGATTACAATTATAGTCTAAGCTTTTTAGCATATAAAAGTGGCTAAAGCCATTTGCAGTCAAATTCTAGCCTATCAGATATCAGTATTTCCTTTTGACATAGATCAGTTACCCAAATATGGTGGGTGCGGCACGTGTCATGCCTACTGTCTTCGATTCGAACAGAGCCTGCGTCCAGACTCTACTGATTCCCTGAAGAGAAGTGATCAGTAGAGTCTGCACGCAGGCTAGTAACACTTATGATGGTACCAGGAATTTCCTTAGGACAGCAGAGCAGCACAACATTTTTAAAGCACTTACTTCGAATGGCAATAAATCATTGGTACAGTTTCTCCACTCAAAAGTAAAACTCTCTAAAACAACAACATATTCTGCAAAGGTTTCTCTATGAATCGTTTGAGTGAAAATCACGGGGGAGCATGCATGAAACTCTCGCAGCATTGAGCGGCATAGTAACAAGGCACGCCCATTTCGGCATTCTAAGATCGAATGTAAATCACCATGGATATGGCGTAATCGTTCTAAATTCGTGGCTCAAGTCGCAAGGAGTGGCTTCTGATCTTATTCGAATTCTTTTTAAGTCGCAAAGTCGTAAGACCTAGCCTTAAATCTTGTAATTACCGAGTCTGCCAGATGCAAACACGCACAAACTGATTGATCTAAATTTAACAAAATCTGAAAACAAACACTCTCATACAGGATCAAACTTAAGGGAGTAAGCAAAAACTTGCCTAATTCTGGTGACGATCCGTTGTTATTAGAACACCGAAGAATTTCTATGGGCGTCTACGCCAATGACGTCAAGTAAGAAGTCATCGGTGAAGGCCCATACGGATGGATCATTTGATTAAAGTTCAGCGAATTTTCCGGCTCAGTTTCGCTTACATTTGTACTGGGCAGCCTACGAGCAGTGCAGAAAAAATTTAGACTAACAACGTGATTCCTTGTATTAGTTCAATGTTTTCAATATGATATCTTTATTTTCTCTCACTCCATCCAGCTCAATGAGTGATACTGAGACTTATGTAATGAGTCTAGAAAACTGTCTGGATTGCCTTATATGGCAGTTGGATGGTAGAAGATTTCAATAAAGTTTCTATGATGGTTGGCGGAATTTTAGCTCCGTTGCGTCCAGTTCACTGCCATCTTGAGCATCAGTTGCACCACAGCTTTGCTTCGGTTTCATGTCCCTAATTGAATTGAATTTCAAATTTAGATGAAGACGAAATCTATCAAACTAACGCACGCTACCAAAAGATTCAATGGAAGCGTACCAAGAAGTTTGACGATTGAAAGAAGAAAGATTCACGAAATAACTGCTTTGCAAGAGCTACAAAGCATGTGATATTTGTGTAATCTTGAAGTCCGTGTTTCGGATTGGAGGCAACCAATGTTGCCAACAGTTTTCAACTTAGTTCATTGACGAAAATTATGGAATACTTATAAGTCTGTTACTACCCCTGAAGGTTAGCAGTAAGTTATATAATAAATCTCGAGCAAGAAAAGAAGGCTGATGTTATGTGAAAAGTTCTCTGCCAAAGAAGAATGATGTTTTTAATCGTGCGTCAATGGCTGTGTTATAAAAAGCAATAGTGCTATGGTTTCCAATTCCGTTTAATAGCCGAGACCAGGGAGCAGGCTACATGTCTGATGCTTGCAGAGTGATACTATGCACAGAGCTTGAAGGCTAATGTTATGAGAGAAGTTTTCTAAGCCACAGAAGGGTGATGGTTTGAAACATGCGTCAATGGCTGGGATTCAAAGTAATAGTGCTAAGCCGCGCTTTTACATATTAAGTGGTAGAGAGTGTACGTTCATCCCCTGGTGATCTCGTCCAGGGACCGCCAGCATGCAGTTAGGCAAATATGATATAAAAAGACTAAGGGATAAGGCTAAACATAGCCGAGAGATTTTCGTAGCATGCTTGAGTATCAAACGCGGGGCCTTTTTGTAATTGATGAATGATTAGGTTCACAAGAACATGTTAAGACCTCTGGATCAACAATAAAGTTGAGAGTTAATCTACGAAGCACGGAAGTTTCTAGAAGTCAGGGTAACACTTCACAAAAACATGAAGCGCATGAGCGAAGGGTGTGGGTAAGACTGGAGAAAATCTTCGAAAGATTATTTAGATAGAAGTGCACCTGAACTGAAATCGAAAGGTCATTGCTGGCAAGACACCAAAAATAGTGTTGATACCAACAACGTGGACATCCGAGGATGTCATAATTTTGTAAAAGCATGTTTCTTCACGTATAACGACGGTATAACCGTTCCTTCATTATGATGTAGCTATAACGTATGCCATTTGGGTTAGAAAACGAAAGAGTTCACATGAGGTGGCAAACATTGAGTTTTAACACACACTACGTGCATCGAGATTAATCAGAAATTCCTTTCTCCGGAAACAGTTTAGCCTCTTTATGATTCCACCTGGCCTACGTCAACTGCTCTTTTCTTCTCAAAACCAGCCAACCCAGAATGCCCTTCACTTAAGTGACAATAGAAACATCAATTCAATTCAATTCAATGAGTGAAAATAAAGGGATTGACAAATGACCGGCTTTGATTTCAACGAGAGATCTCGAAAGTCGAATATATGCCTATTCATCTATTCAGCTCGTTCCATGCTCCTTTTTCCAACTGTTGAGTACCGTCACAGGGACCGTTAGCTAACAATAAAAATCTCAGTGATGCTAAATATCTATTCTTTGCTGTCAAACTCAGAAGCTATCGTCTTCAAGTGTTCTTTCTAAGCATCAAACAATGCTCATAGCTTAAATCAAATGAATTCTTGCTTTCATGCATTTGTTCATCAGTATGCTCTGCAGTCCCCTTCTTTGTGTAACGCCCGTGTAACGTCAATCCGACAGGCTGCATTGCTAGCCTCTTTCTTGCTGCACGGCGGTAAGCTTAAACAAATCACGGTTGGGTGTGTTCAACATTACGCCTCCCTCTTTGCTCCGAAATCCTCTTCTTTGTGCATCGTAAATCCCACAGGCTGCACTGCTAGCATCTTTCTTGCTGCACGGCGCGGGGGTAAGCTTAAACACAATCTCCGCGGGGTGTGCTTAACATTGCGCCTCCCTCTCTCTCTCTGGTAGAAATCCCTCGAATAATTTGACTCGACGTCCGAATCTTCGCGAGTTCTCTTTATCAATGAGAAGTCCCGCAAGGAGCACTGCCAAGTCTTTTATTCTTCACAACAGAAGGTTAGGAAAGGTTCTTTTTGAGTAGCGTTCCTCTCCTGTGGTCAACAAGAAGCATAAAGTAAAATGTTTCGTCGGGAATCGTGAATGGGAATGGTCCTAAATTCTTTCAAATATCGTCTTTGTTGATTTGAGTAATGACACACAAATGGCAAAAAATCTTTTAGAATTTGGCTAATTATGCGAAGGAGTCTCACTTTGAAAATTGCGAAAGTATGACTAACATCTTTGGCGAGAAATGGTGATTCATTTTGCTTGTTTCTTTGAGAGAAAAAGGCCATCGGAAGAGGTAGAACTGGACACCAAAAACCATTCATCAATACAACAATTGGCAACCATGAGAGGCAAAACTTCTGCAAAATGAACGCATTGTTGTTGAGAAGAATCAATGCCAGTGAACAACGTTGTTGGAGCATCTGTGGGATGAATGCAAACAAGAATTCCGAATTGCAGCAAATAATGACCTCATGCTTCGTAAAATGAAAGCATAAAGTGCGATTTGAAAAGCAAGTATCTAACGATCCCTTCTTGTTGTGAATTTGAAAGAGATGAATGATATCGTAATTGCATTTGAGAGTCATCTGCTCATAACCCGATTGCTAAATGGTTCGGCAAACAAACAAACAGGCTTCGTTGGTTCGTGAAAACTAACAGGAAAGAAATACAAGATACTCGTTGAAAAGTTATAGGAAGGAGGGAATATTCCAGTATTCAGAATCTTGAGGTAGGTAATTTGATAGACAAACAAAGATTTTCTTTATGGCTCTTTGTATTAGCTCAGTTACAAGCTGATCAAGTCAGCTAGGACGCCAAGGAAGGCAAGGGCAAGGGCCTAAATAAAAGTGCAGACGAATTTCAGACAGCTCCAAACGAGGGGTGTATCACTCTTCTATCTGAAAAGGCGTTCGAGATTTTTTTAAACAATAGGATTTTTAGGGATTTTTACATAGATTATTTGCATTAGAATCGGGGACGTAGGAAGCATTTCAAACTTGGAGGGGCACGACACTTCAAGGGCACCCTGAAAGGGCACTTCCTGAAAATAAAAGGGCACTTCTTTGTTTGTTGCAAAATCTTGGGGGGGCACGTGCCCCCAGTGCTCCCCCGGTACCTACGTCTCTGCATAGAATTAACCTCATTTTAACCAAAGATAGGCATTGAACGATTCAAATCGATCAAATTTGGCCTGAGCTGAAGCTACAGATCTGCAGTGCAGTACACGTTTTTTTTTATAAGAAACTGGTTTATAAGAAACTAGTACTACGATGACCAAAAATTTAAGAAACTCTAGTACTATGCTCAAGAGCAGTTAAGAAACTCTAAAACTTTATTTCTGTATGTCTCTCTTATTATATGTCTCTCTAACAAAGGTGCCTTAGTCTTTTCTTGACTTTTAACTGCAAAATTGGTAAATTTTTGCCTCGATGTGCATGGCTTCTTCTTGGTGACA
Organism: Aurelia coerulea; assembly: GCA_039566865.1. Taxonomy (NCBI): domain Eukaryota; kingdom Metazoa; phylum Cnidaria; class Scyphozoa; order Semaeostomeae; family Ulmaridae; genus Aurelia; species Aurelia coerulea. The sequence continues at coordinate 22,791,277 of CM076953.1, read as the reverse complement.
ATGTCAATGCAAAATGGAAGCCTTTTGTCGAGAAGAATGCTCAACTTCGAACAATACCGCAATTTTAGGCCCAAAAAATAAGAAACCAATTAAGAAAGTTTTACTACTAAAACACCGAAATTTTCATGCGAAATTAAGAAACTTTTAGTACTATGTGCTGATCCAAGTTTCTTATAAAAGAAAAAACGTGTAGTAGTCCAACTGACAGAACAGTTCAACTGAAGTAAAACATTTCTGTCGGTACAATTACTGAAGTGTGGATCCATGGCCTACGTTTGGGCCAAATTTGAGTTCAGACAGTGTGAAATGTCAGCGTGCCCGCAAAGGACCCTGGGTGACAATAGCTCGATCTATGGAATGGACCTTGACAGTTCACGACAATCTAGAGAATTCCAGACACAAATGTTCAAAAATAACAGACAGAAGTTTAATATTTGGCAGGAACAATTCCAATAAATGGCTGCCTAAACAAAACATTACGTTGCTGTTTTGTGTTTTTGTTTTGATGACCTGAATAATTGACCCTGGTTTGAATGGAAACTCGTAGGACTTTGCAAGCGTCACCTGAATGCGACTGGGTTCCTTGACAAATAAAAGAATCATTTCTTTTTAATTGCACAACTGAAAGGAAACAAAACCGGCATTTGAGTTGAGATTACGTATTTCGAGGGCAGGTAAAAAATTTGAAGCTCAGTAGAATCATTGACTTTGGTAGAATGAATGTTTGCTGGCGGCAAGTCATCGCTTCAAAATCGTCTTATCATTTGAGTTCAGAACGTGCAGGTAAGGTAAAATGTTTGTTGAACCTACATAGGTTTGTCATATAAATTTATGCTATCTTTGCTTTAAAACTGTACTTGCAAATACAGGAGCCATCTTATAATTCTGCTCCGACAGGATATCTTAGATGAACATTTGTAGAAATTGCTTAACGATTGATCAACCCCTGCAATTGGTGATGAAGAAAATGGTGATGCAACGCATAACAATATCGATATTTTGGCAACTTCAAAACAACAAATGGAAGCATTACTTCTGTGAGAAATAGTTGAACACAGTATCTACTTATGAAACATAGCAGCTACAGCTAAACTGCGAAAACACATTTGTAAATTCTCATTTTTGCTTCGTAACTGCACATGGTCATGGGATGCGAAAAAATTTACAAACACATCTTGCATATTTGTTTACTGTGACGTCAGGTGATCGTAGTCTCAAGCCCAGACATGGCAGCTTTGTTTGTCTTATCGATAGTTGAACTTGTATGATTTGGTTTATATTTGCGTGATTCTATGTTCGTTTGGTTTCATTTGAAAGCTTAAAATTGTTACCGAAATTTCTTACAGAAGTCTTTATATCTTGCAAACATAATTTTGAATTTGGCCGAAAGTAGAAATTTCGTAAAATCAACCTTTCTAAATGGTAATTCAATAGAAATTTGCCAAAGGTAAAATATACAAAAATCTTGGCAAACAGCCCTTCCAGCTGCCAAAACTGCTGTCTTTGAGCAGGTCTGTGCAATTTACTGTATTTCTTTCTAATTTTCGTCTGGATAGAACTGCTGAGTAAATAAACATTTATCGTTTTCAAAGTTGTTAGTTGACATAACTAAGTTCAGATTTATCTAAGTAAAGTATCTCGTAGATTCTACCGAGATAAACTTATCCACCATTTATTATCACATCTCCTACTGATGCAGGCCTGGATTAGCTGTAATTTAGCTCTTCTCTGTTTGCTCTGTAAATAAATTGATGATGATGATGGCAATGACGATGATGATGATGATTCCTCCGTAAGTTTGTCTCAAATCCAAGAGCTGCAATAGGGTTTAACCGTTACTTTTGATGTTAAATGACTGAATTGAGAAAAATAACAAGCAAGGCCCTAGATTTAACCAGACAAAAGTCATGTTTGTTCCGCCGTAGCTGTATTTATTTGTTCAATATTCTCGTTTCAAGCTTCATTCAAAATGTTTCTTTATGACAGAAATCTGAAAGCAAAGCTTAGAGTTCATGTTCTTTGCGTGGGCAATGCTTGTATGTTTGTTGGCCTAAGAAAAAGGCGAGATGGGTGGATGATGTATTACGCACCGCAATGCTTGTATGTTGGCCTAAAAGGCGAGGTGGGTGGATGAAGGGGCCTACTCCTAGTTGTGAGTCCCTATCTCGTGGATAAAACAAGTCATCTGAGATAGCAATGTAGATTTTTGCCAACTTAGATTATCAACTCTCTTTGAAGAGTCAGTGTCCCCCAGGATCTTTTGCAGGCATGCTGCAATTTCAGACTGTCTGCAAATCAAAATGGGCCTGCGGATAAATATGGGTCCACACAATAAGGGCAGATTTTGTAATACAATAGCACGAGTTGCTTTTGTTGACACCTCAATTCAAAGCGATTAGCGATCACAGACAAAGGAAATTCTCTCAACCAGTAATTCAAAACAAACAAAGCCGCAAAAGTTTCTCAGAAACCCAGGTAGCTAACTCGCTCGCTGTGCATTCCAGAAATTATTTTTAAGGGCAAACCTGAGCATAGATCGAAAGAAGAGGGATATATCTACACATCTGCCGCGAGCATTTTATTTCTTTGGTCCAGAAGCTGAGCAGTAAATGTTTTGATAATACCCAAAAAAATAAGAGAATTGAATCGCCTCCTAAACGGCTTTTCAACCAAACAAATAAAATGCCCGCGGCAGATGTGTAGATGCATCCTTCTTCTTTCGATCTATGCTCATGTTTGCCCTTAAAAATAATTTCTGGAATGCACACCCAGCGAGCTAGCTACCTGAGTTTCAGAGAAACTTTTGCGGCTTCGTTTGTTTTGAATTGCTGGTTGAGAGAATTTCCTTTGTCTGCAATCGCTAATCGCTTTGAATTGAGGTGTCAACAAAAGCAACTCATGCTATTGTATTACAAAATCTGCCCTTGTTGGTCCACACTGCAGTAGTTAAACTGATAGAAAATTTTGATTTTGGCTGAATTTTCTTAGGCCAACTTTGATTCTCAGTCAGGTTGACATAGCAGTGTCCCTGCAAAGGACCCTGGGTGGCAATGGCCCTTTAAAAGTCAATCTTTACCCCTTGTGCTCTATCAAAGAGTACATTCGAAACAGTTGCACCATGGTGTCGCACACGTGGAATGATAACGCAAGTTTTGCTTTCGTAGGGTTTACACGAAGCGTGGTCCATATTACAAGCATTGACGTCTTCAACCATAATTGACAAAAACAACCAGTTGAAATCTTATACATGTTAGATGCCTGCCACAACTCTCCTGGACGTGTCTTTACAAATGGAAAGCATACATACCAAAAGATAAGACGGCTGGTGTTCTGCAAGTTTGTATTGTAAGGAAGTAGGAAGTTTAGTACATAGTCATAATCTACAAAAATAACCAGTTGAAATCTTATACATGTTAGATGCCTGCCACAACTCTCCTGGACGTGTCTTTACAAATTGAAAGCATACATCATACCAGTAGATAAGACGGCTGTTGTTCTATACAGGTTAGCATTGTAAGGAAGTAGGAAGTCTAGTACACAAGCAAGCTCTAAATAACATACAAATTCATAGAAAGTTCAATCCACAAAGATTTTTGAAAAATCCTTGCAGAACTAAAGACAGTTCAAGCTGGACGTGAATTTGCTTTTGGCCATACAACGAGTCGCTATCAGTTTTACAAAGTTGCTATTTCTAGATGCAAGACTTGAAATATATTTCTTTCCCCGTGGCTCAGTTTCCAGAAAATCGAAAGTGATTGCACCCTACAGTCACAAGGCAAGATCGTTCGAGTTCTTTTACCAAATGGTCGAAAGTAATATTAGTAAAAGTGGTTCTTTCCCTATTCCTCCTTGGCAAGCCCATAAGAAAGCGAAATAAAGATATTACGGGAAAATACTAGTACTAGAAAAGATCATTCGAGGGATCGTTCTATAGTCTGGGGATGCTTTCCAACAGGCTTGCGACAGCTTTCGCTGCTACGTGTAGAACGAAAACCTCGTGCAAGAAAGCAATGTCATTGAAGAAGCATTGGACAGAAACGAATCATTTTTAGATATTCTTTTAAAGTCGAGAGAAGTTCTCAGACAGATTTATTCAAGGAATAGTGTATGCTTCGAGAGACGGTTGTAACAGAATAGAATACAAAGAGCAAAGGGAAACTAACAAATTCAGTACAAGATGACTTTTACACCAAATTCAACACTCAACACAACAACTAATAGACCAGGAGGGAGCCCACATACTTCAATTGAGCTATGGGTAACAGTCCTGCGAGTTGTCATAATGGCTTTCATATTTTTAGCAACAATTACTGGAAACGTATTGGTCTGCATGTGTATTTACTGCAAGAAAGAAATGAGATCAGTGACAGGGATGTTTTTAGCCAGCCTCGCTGTTTCAGACCTTGGTGTTGGTATCTGCTGCCTCCCCATCGCAATAGCGGCCATCTTTAAGATCGATATACTTAGCAGCAAGGCTTTATGCAACTTCAACGCATTTAGCCTCGTTTTCTTTTTCGTAGCCTCGATCAACACCATCATGGCAACGAGTGTTTACAAGTATCTTACCGTAGGATTCCCGATGAATTCCGTCGTAACAAAACGCCGTGTATTTTACGTCATATTACTGATATGGGCAACAGCCTTTATTCTTGCGATAGGCCCTGTTTTTGGCTGGAACCATTACTTTCTGCTAAAAGACAGGTATCAATGCTCGCCAAAACCGCCGATTACAGCCAATGAATATTCACATTTGATTACGCTCCTGTGCATCGGTTACGCCATTCCTCTACCGATCATGATATTCTGTTACGGGCGAATTTACTGCATATCAAAGAGCCATTTTCGACGAATGAGACAAAATTCTGTTTACGATGAAACTCTGCTTAAATCAGAGGCTTATCTGATAGACACACTCCTTATTGTTCTGGTTGCATTCATTCTGTGTTGGTTCCCATTTGTCGTTTATGTTATTTTTGGAATCTTCCACTTCAAAATTCCGATTTATTTGCCGATCATCGCATTCACTTTCGGCTACAGCAACTCATCGATAAACCCAATTGTTTACGCGTTACGATTGCCCTCGTTTCGCCAAGGCTTCAAAGAAATGGTTGTAAAATGTTTCAAAAAGAAATCGATGGCTCCAGCTTACGTGACATACAGTGGAAACAGAAACCGAGCATACACGAACCATCCCGCAGTAAATTCGCAGGACACAATCAAGAGTACGCTACGATGTCAATCACTTCGCAAAGTAAGTTTAGCGTATGTAGTGACTGGCTCTCGCAATCATGCCTTTGTCATTAAAGAAGGAGAAAAGGCGTTGAAGACCAGGAAATTCTACGGAGAGCAGGTATCTCCGACTGGCATATACCCGAGGATTCCACGCGATAGCCACGCAGGAGATGCCATCAAACTGCAGGCAACCTCAGATGTTGTTGACGGCCCGCAGAAAGTTATACGTAGTGCCGGTAGCGTGCAAAATGAAGACACTGTTTTTGTATTCGATGTTTCAAAAGATAGGAGGAAAAAATCGTCTGCGAACAGCTACTCGTTTCCACGGTTATACCCGCGTTTGTCACGCGATGAAAGTTCCCCGTTTCGCAGGACAAGCTCGGACGTGAGCGCAGAACGCAAGCCTGAGATGAGCAACGGCCATGTTAACGATGCGTTTGATAACATACATGAGGAGGCCGAACACGAGGCTGGAGATGAGGTCACTGAATTAAACGAGGCTCTACAAGACAAAGAATTGCATGGGTTGTCGGACAATGTTATCATACTAACAGAAACACGTTATGAAACTTTCAATAAAATCATGTCATTTTGTCAAGGAGAAGCTCATTGTAAATCGCCGAAAGGGGAATTCCAAGTGTCTCGATGCATCAATACAAAGTATGATATTCACGTGATCAAAGATCCCTCTGCGGAGGAAAGAACCTTATTTGGTGTGCCATGCATACATAAAGTACTAAAGACTATCACGTGGGAAGATTCTGTTCATGATTCAATAGGAAATGTGGTGATGAAAACGAGGCAGGTAGGAACTGAAGATGAGGTTATTGATTGTTCAGAATTGCCAGCGTACATGCGGGAACATGTTCGCTTGGAAGCATGATAATTTTTTAAGATGGATAGTTAATTATAGTCGTAGAATTGCTCGTTAAAGAGCTACTTTCACCCAGAATTCTTTGCGGGCTTGCAGAAATTTCAGACTGTGTGAAGATCAGGTTAAGCTTAAGTGAAAAATACAGTAAGTCCCCGCATATAAGAAACTAGCGATTAGGCTAGAAATAAAACCATCAAATCACAGCGCACCCCAACAGGTGAGTCAGAGATATATTTCTTTGACGCACCTGGAACACCTAAATTTTTGCAACGTTGTTTTTTTTGTTAGACTAGATACTGTTGTTGTATTGAACTGTTGTAAGTGTCGTTCGTAGTGAGAACTCGATGACTTTGTGTCCTTTCTCGCTACGAACGACATAATTTTGTTTCTTTTCTCAATTCTAGTTTAACTGTTGTCGTTGCTTTGTATATTTTAATATTTTATGATGATATATAAAAAAATATATATATATATAAGAAACTCAAATTTTCAAATCAGGCTGTCTGGTTTCTTATATGCAAGAAAATATGTCCAAATGAGGTTGGAAGATTTCTTATACGTCCATCAAGAAACTTTCTTTCGCGTAATGCTTTCTTTAAAAAAAAATCATATTTAAATTCAAGAGTGCTGCTGCATAGTAAACAAGCATGTCCCAAGAAATGATAATGGATGAAGCAAATATGAAATACTGTATATCTGGACGTTGAACCGATTTTACAAATTTTAGTACTGAAGAGAAATACAAATTTTAATACACAAAAACGGCTGTGTGGTTGAGTATTTTTTCAACTTTGCATCATTTATAAGAAACTGGACAAAATCAGGCTGCCTGGTTTCTCATAAAGGAGAAAATATTCTCTATGCTGGCAGGTTGGGGACTTACCGTATGGCTTCTCACTGTAATGGTTGAACTGATGAGAAAAGTTTGACTTTAATTGACTTTAGTTGACTTTATTTGATCCATATTTCTGCTGAGGCCAAATTTGATTTTCCGACATCCGAAATTGCAGCATGCTTGCAAAGCTTTGAATTTCAAGCAGATGTGGAACAATAGCGTAGCAGAATTCTGACTTTAATTGTTCAGGCTCAAACGTGAAAATGCGAGCAAATTTTTTAGCAGTGTATCTTAAATGCATTCACGCAAAGCAACTTGTTTGCCATCGCTTCGCTTCATTCCTTGTCCAAGTAACAATCCTGACCGAGGAATCAAGATTAAATAAGAAGTGCTTTGGCTTAGTCGTGACAGTGGTGTTTCCCTTTTATTCCAGCTGCATTAAGCAAATTTTCAGTCATTTTAAGGTGGCCTTTTCAACCGGCATGCTTAGCGTCTTTGTTTAATTTCATGGACCATGAAAATGGCGAAAACAAAGCGAGATACCACACGCCAAGCATGCCGTTTGAAAAAGCCCTTTTGAAGCTGTTATCACGAAGAAAGACCAGATTTAAATCTCTCACAACCCTTATCCTGCAATCATCGTGTTTCTGTCATAATTTAGCCATACTTCTTTATAAAAATGGAAGCTTGGGCAGTTAGGAATTGTAACAGACATTTCAGATTCATGTTAGAGACGACTCATTCCATTTACAGAGAGATATATTTTATCTTATTCAAGTCATCAATCTGTTATTATTCGAGGGGCATTTCACTCCTTGGAAAAAGCGTACGAGATCTTTTCAGAATAAAGGGATTTGTAAGGATTTTTGATGGATTTTTCTAGAAAACAAAAGGATTTTTGCCAAAAGTGTACGAGATTTTTAAGAGTGAAATGCCCCTCGTTAATTTTTAGTGCAATAATACTATTTATTTTCATCAGCTGTTAGCACAGTTAAAGAACATTTAATAAGATTACAGTTCTCGATTTATGTTAAAATACGGGTAGATGCACGTTATAGTTTAGGGGTATACAATTAATTATTTAAATAGGAATATATCTCAAAGGTATATCTGGTATAAGATGCTTTGTTACATCCAGTCGTTGGTTATTTGCTTATAATCTGCCTTCGTTATGTTAAAGGCAGTCTGTCATACCTCTGATTGGCTGCAATAAAGTCAGAGCTTAACACAATGGATGTCTTTGTGAATCTGTGCACTTGGAACAAAGGAGATCTGATCGTTAGCACTTTTTACGGCCGTAGAAAGTCAGTAGGATTACCAGCCATTCAATTCTCCTATTCTTTGTATTGTTCTTATCACCCAATCAGATGCGTGACATACTGCCTTGAAACAAAGGAGAGCTAATCGTTATCACTTTCTACGGTCGTAGAAAGTCATTAGGATCTGTAGCCATTCAATTCTTCTATTCTTTGTATGGTCCTTATCACCCAATCAGATTCGTGACAGACTGCCTTTAAATGCAGCCTTCTCACTGACTATATAAATGAGCATAGGAATCAAGCCTTAAAAAAACACTACACGATTGGTTAATGCATCTTTCGCTCGCGTTAATTGCTTAAAAGGAACTTCAGGTACTTCGATCTAAGTGATCATTGGCAATAATTGTTATCTTGATTATTGCAGCCCCTTCAAGGTTTCAAACAGTTTTCCGGTTGTGATGTCATCAAATTGCCAAATTGTAAACCACAAAAGCTACAAATTTCAGCTCACCGCCATATCATAGACCTTCATAGCATAGGTTTCAAATCTTTAAAAAGGTGGGTATAAAATCCTATGACCTATTTCTTCTAGTTGAATGGCTTGAAAGAAACTTTAGCTACTTATCTATAATTCTACCGTTGGAATTTCAGAAATTTAACATTTTTTGAAATCACAGCGTATACTATATTCTAGCTCATCTGAGGATCTTACGTCATCGAATTTCTAAATCATAAACCAGGAGAGTGATAGACTTTTGCTTTATACCATATTGTAGACATTCATGAATTATAGTTTTCTTCGAAATTATTTCATGTTGCGTCAAACAGTTTGGAAATTACGATGGTTTTAAGTTTTTTTCAAAAATTTTCTTGAATTCTTGAAGAAGAAGAAAAACAATCTAATTATGAAAATATTGAACATTTCAGAAAAGTCCAACGGTAGAATTATAGTGAAATAGCTAAAGTTTCTTTGAAGTCATTCAGTTCAAAGAAATAGGTCACTGAAATTGTACACCAACCTTTTTAAAGATTTGGATCATTTGCTGACCTTCATAAACGATGTTTTTCTTGAACATTGTAACCATTTTTCCACTATCAATCTAAGATTCACAACGATAAATAATCAACATACGAAAGACTGCCAATGAAAGCTTATAGCGAAGTACCTGAAGCTCCTTTCAAACCATTGAATCAAACGAAAGATGCAGTTGATTCGTACGCTACATAATTGATACAATGCAAAATGATAAATTGTGTGCAAAGAAATAGGTGCTTACTTGTATAATTCAAGTGCAACGTGTCGTGAGAGTGTTAGAATCCGCAGCATTTCCACGAAGCCACAAGTTCCCAAGTAGAATTTGCGTTGTCTTTTGTGTGAATTCCATCACCGGAGACTGCAAGTATCAAGAGAAAGGTTGACTTTGATATGGGTAAGGAAAACCCTGGAAACTGAGCATAGGGCTCAAATCTTTCAAATCTGCAAAAAGGTGGATGTAAAATTATATTGAATTTTCCTTTGAATTGAATGGCTTGAAAGGAACTTATGGTACTTTGCTGTAAATCTGCCGTGGACATTTTTTGATATCTTGATTTTTTTCAAAATGGCAGCAATTTAATTATCTTTGAAAAAATCATGGAAAATTTTTAAATCATCGTAAATCCTAAACCAATAGAGGAAAATGATATAACCTTCAAGAAAACCACAGTTTATGAAGGTCTACATAATGGTGGCAAGCAGAAATATGTAGCTTTTCTGGTTGAGGATTTAGAAATTCATGACGTCATAGCTTCAAATCTAATAAATACTGCCATTTTGAAACTAATCAAGATATTAATGAATTTCCATGGCAGATTTACAGCAAAAACCCTAAGTTCCTTCCAAGCTATTTAATTCAAAGAAAACTGTAATAGAATTTTACAACCAATATTTTTTAAGATTTAAGCCATATGTTTGGAAACTGAGGATGTGTTTGATTGGTAATTGCAAACCTACCAAATTCTGAAAACAGTTAGCCTGCATGCAAACTAGAAATAGTCTGCACGCAGGCTAGAAAACAGCAGACTTCGCAGAGATGGAGACTTATTTCCCAATCAAACACAAGATTCTTTAACTGTGCATGCATAAAGCAAAATGCAAATAGCATGTAAAAGTGATTGCTGCGTGGCAGGTAACTTTATCGAGATTTTTGGCTTTGTTTTGAAGGTTTCTTGAACGGACTTTCTTGAGAAAATGCATTACAATTTCAGAACAGAGTGGCTAATTTCAGTCAGATAAATTTTAAAATCTATTTGAACATGTCCACTATTGAATAATATACTTGCCAACATTAGCGCCTTGATATCCAGGGAGCAGTGCATTTAGAACGGGGATTGTTTTTTTACTCGTCCGATATAAGAGAGAAATATTGCTTCGTTACAAATTCCTAAATTAAGATATCTTACCTCCCCATAACATTCCATTTCTACCAATCCATTGATAAACTCCCTTAGGTGTTTGCCCGACTAGTATGTCAGGTAGCTGGGTGGCATTGCGAAAGACCGGCTGCTCCGAGGCCTTAAACCAGTGGTGCTCATTAATAAAGGCAAAATTTCCACGTGATTTTTTCTCAAGGTATGACAGTTGTCGGTCTGTTCCATAAAGGATGTCTCTTTCAATGTTAATACCAAGAAGTCGAGTTACCGAAGAATCTAGCTCTACAAAAAGACGAAGAGAAGAATGAAGGCGATGGGTTGTCTACACCTACAGAAAGCAAAAGAGGGGGAAGGAGGTGGCACTCATGTCTTCTTTCCCCTGTTCTTTATCTGTATATTAAGAAGAAATCAATATGTGACGTAGCATTCCCTCCTTTGTTGCGGTCTGAGAAGAAAGTTAGACTGAAGCAACCCAAATTATTAGAAAATGAATCAGAATAAACTCTTGAAGGCTCAACGAAACCTACGCTAGAGGTCTTAATTTCACGGGCAAGCGGCAGCAAAATTCTTGAGCGACCACATCGATTAAAGTCTTTTATGACAGGAAATTGTTAAAGTTCATTCACTTATTTCTAAAGACATTAACAAAGTCCATAAGATCAGACTCAACGTAAACTGTAGATAATTTTGGCCCAGTTGTAACGCAAACTGACAACAAAGATTGGCTATCTTACCTTCCCAGATCTTTCCAGAATTGCTTTTCAGGCAGCTTGGCATCACCCTAGAAAAGAAACACTGTATTAACTTTTGGAGTAACTGAGTGACGCATATGTTTCAAATCTTTAAATCGGCGCAAAAAGGTGGGTGTAAAATTCTATGACCTTTTTCTTCTAACTGAACGGCTTAAAAGAAACGTTAGCTACCGATCTATAATTCTACTGTTGGACCTTTCGGAAATTTTGAATATTTTTGAAATTACAGCGTATTTTACATTTCAGCTCATTTGAAAATGTGACGTCATTAAATTTCTAAATCATAAACCACAAAAGTGACAGACTTTTGCTTGATACTGTTTTGTAGGCATTCATAAACTAAGCCTTTCTTGGGAATTATTTCATGTTACATCAAACAGTTTAGAAATTACGATATTTTTCAATTTTTTTGAAAATTTTTCTTGAATTATCGAAGGAGAAGAAAAACACTCAAATTCTGAAAATACTGAAGATTTCAGAAAATTCCAAAGGCAGAATTATAGCAAAATAGCAAAAGTCTCTTTGAAGCCATCCAGTTAAGAGAAATAAGTCATTGAATTTTGCACCAACCTTTTTAAAGATTTGGAACCTATGCTAATGAGTGAACTTTATTCTGTCGACATCAGTTGCAAGTCTCTCAAATATTTTCAAATAATAAGTGGCACTCTTTTCTGTATTTTTATATTCGTGGATTTGAGCAGCCATTATCAGTTTCATTTTTCTAAAGAAAGCTTAGAAATAATGTTAAAATAAGTCGGAAACAGGACTGAATAAATAGATTTTCAACTCACTCAGCATTTTGTCGAAAGCAGGCATAGAAAACATTGCGAGCAGGATCCAGAAGAACTGATCGCCGACTGTACTTCAGGTCAAGATCTGGAAAGAAAAACATGTTTTTTGGATTCAACAATCAATGAAAAAAAATTTTTAATGGATATATCATCGAAAAATACTGAAATAGTAGGCCATGCACAGTAGTTCTTTGGAAACAAAGAATCATGAATTCCTACATTTACCAGAAACCGTTGCTCTTTCCAGTTCCTATACGGCTACCTGTAACGATCTCTATTCAGGGAGCATCGTTTCATTCATAAGATTTTCACTCGGAAACATTGGAAGGAAGACCTGATCTTACATGTTTCCAAGAAAAAAATCACAGTCACGTATTTAGTTAAGCCTTGCCAACTTCTCAAATACAAAATAACAAAAATGCATTTCAGAAATGAAAAGATTTCGCCAAACAAAATCTAGTCATTGCTACCCTATTTCGAGAGTGTTATCCACTGTGAAATGATAAATATTTTGTTTCCTAGGATTACTGTGAGAAGGGGAAGTGAAGGTGAAGTGACGGTGAAGTGAAGGTGAAGTTGCATTTTTCAGCGCCAAGCGCTGGGATCACAGAAGTAGAATTGGCCCAATCGAGTACGCGACCCCTTGTCATGACGCTCAAGTGGTGGGGCTCTACCTAGGATCGAGCCCTCTCCGCCTGACTGTTCTGGCTAAATGTCCAAGGATTACACGACTGCGCCACAACACCTTTAAAAAAACCTACCTGTGTCAAGTCTTCCAGGATGTTCTCTCTTTTCACGCCAAACACATCCATAAAGTTCAATTCTCAAGACTTTTCTTGATATGAAGTCAATCGGGACTATTCTGAAATATCGGCCTTTGATCGGCTTACCAAGCATTGCGGGCGTGGGATAAATCGCATCAACTGCTGTTCTGGGTCCTTCGAAAATTTTCTCTTTGCCATCTTCCATAACTTTGTTCCAAATGATTCCGTTAACGCTGTAAGTCACTTTGTATGTTTTGACGTAGAATATAGGTTTGGGGGAAGTTGAGCATCCTTGAACTGCAAATTTAGTTATCTAAAACGGATTAAAAATGATTAAATTAACGATTAAATTCTTTGATGCACTTACTTGAGCAAAAAAAATAAACTATTATCGATATTAGCCAATTGCTATTTTGGTGAAAAAGGGTAAATACAACCATTATTCATATCTGTGGTGTTAATTTGCTTGATCTTAATTGTCAGAAATTAAATTGTCTCACACGGCAAAAACATACGAGAACAGCCTTTGAAAAAAGTTCCAGCAAATCCAGCCCTCAAGAACTGTGAAAAACGTGAACTGTGAACTGTGAAAAGCCTAGAATCAGGAAAAAAACGAAACAGCTGTTTTCATTTTATTTTCATTTTTCAATTTATTCGTACAGTTTAGCTGAAAATTGGAAGAAATGATTAATAAAGCTAACTCCTCTAAGTTTTGTTTCCAGACAAAAGTCAATACCAACTGATTACAAACAAGGAAAATCAAGTTGCTACAGCCCAAAGACAACTGGAATTACCAAGAGAATAGTTGTTTTAATTCGGGGTTTTCAACTCAACCTTTCGCTGTCAAAAGTTGTTAAAGTCATACTTTTGCACGCATCAAGGCTTGATTGCAAATACAATTTCGTTAGGTTTCTTAAGAAATTAGATATCTAAATCAGATTTAACATCAACAATTAGAAAAGATGAAAACCAAATTGGAACTTTCAGAAAAACTTACATACCGCGTAGCATGGATATTCAAAAGTTTAAGAACATGAATATTTAAACTAGAGCCGTCATAAAAAATTGGTAGCTGAAACAGACACTTTTTTATCAGTTGAAAAGAAAACTAAACATTCTAGAACAAAAATTACCGTAAATACAGAACCGAGATCAATCTGCAACCAATCCTCCATGTTAGATCTCGCCATCCATCCATGAGGATACAAAGTGACATTTTTACCCAGCCTCGCATCGGATGGATTTATGGTGATTCCCTCCACTGTCGTAGTAATGCTGTGACTGAATGCATCATCGGGAACGAGGCCATTTTCAATACCAATGGGATTGATACAATTATCTGCAAGTAATAAGAGATAATGAGAAGAATACAAAATTCACTTCTACGAAGCATAGGGCTCAAATCTTTCAAATCTTTAAAAAGGTCGATGTAAAATTCTATCATATTTTTCTTTGAGTTGGATTGCTTGAAAGGAACTTATAGTACTTTGCTGTAAATCTGCCGTGGAAATTTTATGATATCTTTATTTTTTCAAAATGGCGGCAATTTGATAATTTTTGAAAAAATTCATGGAAAATTTTGAAAAAATTTAAATCATTGTAAATCCTAAACTAATAGAGGAAACATTGCATAACATTCAAGAAAACCATAGTTTATGGAGGTCTACAATATGGTGGCAAGCAGAAATCTGTAGCTTTTGTAGTTTAGGATTTAGAAATTTGATGACGTCATAGCCTTAAATTTAATAAATGCCGCCATATTGAAACTAATCAAGATATCAATAAATTGCCACGGCAGATTTACAGCAAAAAACCGTAAGTTCCTTCCAAGCTATTTATTTCAAAGAAAACGGCAATAGAATTTTACACCGACCTTTTTAAAGATTTGAGCCCTATGTTCTTCTACGAGTAAATAGCATTACACCAGTTTTACTCCAAAAGCACACATTTTTATAAAATCTCTATCGCCAAAAAAGTCCTCTTTTGACAGGGCACAATAAATCATTCACATTGCTAATTTTACATTCTCAAGATTGAAGATTAACCTTCCATCAAAATCCTGAAATATACCGGGTGTCCCAAAAAATACCCCTCCTGTCTACTAAATCACAAAATTTGATAACATGGCCTGTATCTAAATTTCTTCTATTTGCAAGTAGATCCTCTGAACTTGTTTCTCGTTTTGTTTGTTAAGTCTGTTTCACATTTGATGTAAGGTATAATAGTGTGAATCAATTCATACACACTAAATCCCATATCAATAGATAACAATGTTTGTTTGCGTGTAGTACGTCGTAAGCATGTGAATGACCTGATGAAGAGCAAAGCTCGAAACGTTGTGTTTTATCAATTTCTAAGTACATTGTCATTTTATTAAAGAATACTTGATTCACATTAAATCCCATATCCCTTATCAATTATTTTTTGCAAGAGCGATAACAGGTGCATGGAAAGGTACTTCTCGAAAGAAACTACTCGAAGAACTTGGCTGGGAGTCCTTAGATCTTCGGCGATGGAGCAGACGTCTTGTCCTTTTTTATAAGATTGTCAATGGTATTACACCTGCCTATACTAATAAGATCATTCGTTCCACTCCAAAACAAGTATTTGGTATTCATGATCCTAAAGGACTAGCCGCTCTCACACAGCTTCGAGTTGGATTAAGTGCACTTAATTTTCACAAATTTAGGCACAATTTCAGTGACACATTAAACCCAATGTGTCCCATAAACGACGGCGTTGAGGATACGGAACATTTCTTGCTGCACTGCCACTCTTATCATCTGCAGAGAAATAATCTCCTCAACCGCGTACAGGCAATTTTGCTTTCAAACGGTTTGTCGAACCTTTCCAATGAGGAACTAGTTTCAATAATTTTGTATGGTGATATAAGGTTACCTTTTGAGTCAAATAAAACAATCATTAAAGCAACACTAGAGTTCATTGAATCATCAAAGAGATTTTCTTAAATCATTTCAGTGAAATTTTCGTCTCCTCCCCCCACATTTGTATCATTTTATTTCTTTTCGTAGCTTTAGTTTATGCTGTAGTTTAGTTAATTATTTTCATGTAAATGTTTTATGTTATATGTTAAAGCCACGGGGTTGCAATTTATTCTCATTCTCCCTGTGGTATCGTCCTGTAACCATGTTCTGTTATTGTAAAATTTTAGATTGATATAAAAAAAAAAAAATATTTTTAAGATTGAAGAACAATGCCTGCAAAAGCTAGGTTGCCAAGGATGCAGTTCCAATGTAATATTTATTACCATAATTTCACATTCAAATCAATTTGTCAAAAGTTTAATCGAAGAGCAACAATAAAATGAAAAAGATGCTAAATTTATCGAGGATATAAGTTGAAACATCGCATACCTTCAGAATTGATTTCACAGCCATGAAGTTCAAATCTCATACAAATTCTTTCCCTCCATTTAATTGGCATTATCCGAATTGAATTTGCAACAACTGGATATAATAGAAATGCTTTCTTTGGTCCTGCGTAACCATCTACCGCCTGTGGAACAACACCCTACAAATTCATTATATTCAAACAGATGATTTGCGATATACCGGGTGTCCCGAAATGATGTATTATCGTT
This sequence comes from Aurelia coerulea, assembly GCA_039566865.1. Taxonomy (NCBI): domain Eukaryota; kingdom Metazoa; phylum Cnidaria; class Scyphozoa; order Semaeostomeae; family Ulmaridae; genus Aurelia; species Aurelia coerulea. The sequence continues at coordinate 22,774,757 of CM076953.1, read as the reverse complement.
TGATTGCTTACATGTCCATAACCAAAGAACTGATTTTCAAAAACCTTACTTTATCCAATTGCCGAAAGGCTAAATTGTATTTGAGGATTTTGGTTGTCGTTTAAGCTGATGTCTTCATGTTAAAAAGAAGATTAATAAACCTGCTCAAATTCAAGCCTTAGATGGCATGAAAAAGAAACGGCCTTCTTTCCCAGTCAACATTTTAGATGTGATGCAAAAGGCTGAACTTATGTGTCGTTCAGAGAATATATGTCGTTCAGAGAATACGAATTCAGGTAATACTGAATTCAGAGAATGCGAATACGAATTCAGCCTTTTGCATCACATCTAAAATGATGACTGGAAAAATAGGCCGTTTCTTTCTCATGCCATCTAGGCTTGAATTTGAGCAGGTTTATCGACCTCCTTTTCGACATGAAAACGCCGTGGTAAGACCACAACCAACATCTTGTAATACAATTCAGCCTTTAGGCAATCAAATAAAACAAACTTTTTGAAAATCGATTCATTGGTTATGGACATGTAAGCAATCAAACAGTAATACATCATTTTGGGACACCCGGTAGAATTTTAAAATAGCCTTAAATAACAGACTCATCGTGATAAACCAATAAACGCAACGTTAAACACTGTAATCTGTGGAAAAAACTGTTAACTCCCGTGAAAGAATAACAACCGAATTAACCTGTAACTAGGGAGACAGCTTCTTAAATCCTGAGAGAGAAACAACGAATTAACCTGTAACTAGGTAGACAGCTTCTTAAATCCTGAGAGAGAAACAACGAATTAACCTGAAACTCTGAAAGAAGAGAAAAAGGTGCAATAAAGCAGCGTTATAATTCTTCGAATTGAAATTGCAGCAACTGGATATAATAGAAATGCTTTCTTTGGCCCTGCAAAGCCATTTAGAGCCTGTGGAACAACGCTCTACACATTTATTATATGTAAAATCTTGTCAAGAAGGAACAGAAGGCATAAACAAATTCTAGGGTCAAAGTTGCACCATAGAGCGTGGACCAAAAAGAATTTTATTTGTTTGAAAACAGATAGGAGCAAGATATTCCTGTGTTTTCTCACGTTGCGAATGGTACATAGTAATGTAGATTGTATTTTTGTGTGATACTTTATGGTGATACCGGGTGCGCCAAAATAAACTATGCACGTTTGGCAGGCTACAATAAATGGTACACTGGACCGATTTCGAAGATTCATGACTTAAGCTTTAGCAGAAAGCCTGAATTAGATTCTAGGCTATTTTGCAATTTTTTTCATTTTTTAGAGCTAGAAGGGAGTTTCTTAAAATTTTCCTTCTCGGAAACACTGAAAACGATCAAAAAACGTCGATTAAGTTTTCTAAATAATCGACATGAATGGAAAAAAAGAAATCTTGTTCGTGACGATTTGGCATTTAGAAATCGATTAATTGTATCGAATAATTTTATCGATTAATTAATCGATTTCTAAATCCCAAATGACCACCAAAAATTCTTCTCTTTGTTCATCCATGTCAAGTCTTTAGAAAATTTGATCAACGTTTTTTTATCGTTTTCAGTGTTTTCGGAAAAAAATTTTGAGAAATTTACTTCTAGCTCTAAAAACTGAAAACAATAAAATTTGCAAAAATCCTAGAATCTAATTCAGGCTTTTTACTAAAGATTAAGTCATGAATCTTCAAAATCGACCTACTATACGATTTATTGTAGCCTGCCAAACGTGCATAGCTTATTTTGGCGCACCCGGTATAATAAAAATAAAACACAAAACAAAACATGCGGTTTTTTAGAAGTAGAAACATTCAGAATTTTGGAAGGAGAAACATCAAGTAAACGAATAAATAAAATCGACCAGGAATTGTCACAACAGTCCCATACCTTTGGAAATCCATTTTCTTTGTATTGCAACCAATTATATCCATCTGTACTGTAATTGAGGTTATATTTTGTCCCCCATTGATCCTTTCTATTTCTACCCCATGTCACAATCAGAGAAACTCTTGTCTTCTTGCGGAATGACACCTATCAGAAAAAGAACTCATTGTCATCCTTGTTCTCAAAGTATAATAGACGATTATGCTAAAGATGGCGGCAAGGAACTTTTTACTGGGATGCATTGCGTTCGAATTACGAATCTTTAACGATTCTATAGGAATTCGAGTAAAGAACACAATGCATCTTGGTAGAAAGTTCCTCACCACCATCTTTAGCGTAATCGTCCAACCTCGATTCCAGGGCTATCATTGTCTTCAGCCTCTCTTCTTCAGCACAAATGATACCCCTGGTTCCTACCTGCTGTTTTGTGGTGAATGTATTCTAATTTATGTCAAAAAATTATGCAAGCACTCTGTTCAGCAATGGCGTCATATTCACACAGCAAAGCTCAAAGGTGCGTGTGGAGGTCAACTGTTTCCCGCGCTTGCAATTTGATGGCGCGATGCAAGCAAAATTGTGTCTTGTTGTAGCAAAGATTCAATAAAAGTGAACTGCAAGTTGACAATTTTACTGTACTGAAGCGAGAAAACAAAAGATGTCGCTGCTAGCCGGTAAGTTTAGTTCGTCCCGTAATTTTACACAAGTCAAGAGAGTTTTGTATTGTCTCATTCTTGGCCTTGTCTCATTGTCAGTTGACTACGTGGCTCCTCCAAGAATGTTTTCAATATTTTCAGTTATCTGTTGGATATGATATTCTGGTATTTCATCCATGTTGTTGGGAAATTAGCAAAATTAGCAAGCATTACAGCACTCCATTCAACATATCAGTTCTGATTTTTTAGAAGGTTTTCTGTTTATAACTTTAAAATCTTCAACAGGCCTCGCAACGAAAATGATGGTGCAAAGTCTTCGTATAATTTTTTGCGACGCCTAAGAAGCCATAACAAACAAGCTTTGCAGCACTTATTTATGTTCTCCTTGTTTCTCTTGAGATCTTAAATAGGCATAGGCATAGATAGCTAAATGAAATGAGCTTGAACACTTGAGGAAAGTCCTCAATTATTCTCGCAATCTTTGCCTGCCTGAGGTGTCGCTCTTTTATTATTGAATGTGAAAAATCGGTGTCTGGCACTAGAATGGTCTCTTTCCGTTGTACGACCATGACGCGTCTCATTTGAAATCAATTTCAGTCATTGACCTGAACAAATTTGAACATTGATTGTCAGAATTTTAAATGTCGATGAGAAACACTCAGCCATCTATCGATCTATTCGCAACGCATTTTGACGATGCATGAGCTTTCGCTCGAAGTGTTGCTCTTCAAGATCAGCTATTGGAAAGTTGAAAACATCATGAAGCAGGAATGAGAAGATATTAAAAACGATATTATAACACTTAATCTGAACTTAATGAGAGTGCAAAAATATTGTTCGCAAGTAGTTGGCATACCATTATTACTGTTAGAAACTAAACTCCAGTATGGAAATTTTGATGCATGGAAATTCACTGTTTCAACGAGAAAAGATAGTATCAAAGTAATTATGTAGCCTTCAGATTTCATCATAGTAAACCCAACGATAAGACCTCAATTGTGGACATACAAAAAATATGATGATGTTAGAAAAGCTTTCAATCTTGCCATTCCGTCATATACTTTTCACAACCTCTTACGCTGTTTAACGCACATCTTTAGAGGAACTTGAAAGGTTTTGTACAGCGAGTTTGGACTCTTCCCTCAAGATATTTCAGATTTGATTACTTGGTTGAAGATGTTGCTATTTGGTGTTGTTATAGGTACTTAAAGTAACGTTTGTAATTTTGACAGGATTTACAGCAGAAAATGATTCCTAAATTCAAATCCTAATCCAACCATTCTTCTGAAAGTCTTAGCCTTGCGACATTCTGTTAATTTTTTGTTAATTCATCTGTTTATTTTCAGTACTCAGTAAAATTTAAGAAAGGTCGCAAAAGTTCAATTTATTCCACTCCATCTAGCAATGAGAAATCTGTTTGTAACGGTGATTTTTTTGGTTCACCCAGTGAACCAAACTTTGTCAACCACAATTTTCTAGCACACACATTGTTGTTAAAAGGAGGCAACTGAGCTGAAGCATCCAGCGCATCACTTGTGAGTTTCTTACGAGTTTCTGTAATTTCACAATTTAAAATTCGAGTCGCCTAGCTTTATATCAGGTTTACGGTGTGCTCTTAAAAGGAAAGTAGAACAATTAGCATGATTGATACAACTGTTGGCACGTTTCTTATCAAAGAAAATAAGATGCTCATCAAGAGTTGAGTTTCTTGACATTTCCAAAATCCCGGCTTCGTGTACCTATCATATCGCATAGAAAGACGTATGTACCTAACGTACAAAGAGCAGATATTCCAGGAAACAAAGTACCTCTAGGTGTAGGATGTTACAGGGATGTCACTGTGAAGAGAGATATTTTCATTCCATTTGCACCTTTTCGTTTGCAACAGAGGCCTCTAGAGGAAAGTAAACACTTTACAAATGTTACAACCTGTTCTATGTTGTTCTTTTTAGATTCTCTATTTGCTAAGGCAAGAATTTTCCTTATTGTTTGCATCGTTAGGCCCATTCACTGCAGTAGGAAAACAAACCTCCCGTATAGACTTATCACAATTGCTTTATTTCTGGTTCCCTTCGAGTTTCCTGGAGTAGTAAGTCTGTAATGTTACTGTAGTAACAAGTGTAATGATGTAATAAGTCCGCTATACGGCCGAAGTTAATATATGCAAAAAGCTCATTGTTTTAGCATTAGCCAATGAAATTGAAGAAAGAGCCTCGTAGGCACCAGGGTAACAACTGGCCGCCCATTGTTACCCTGGGTTCGAGGTTGGTAATCGTCTATTCGAAGGATGAGGCAAGCAACGACAATCATGTTTAATTTACAATTGAACCTCCATTAACGGACACCTCTAACGGACACCTCCAAACAACGGACAAATATTTTCGTCCAAAAATACAGTATGAAAAAAGATGACACCCCAAACAGCGGACACCTCTCTACAATGGACAATAACATTTGGTCCCACAGGTGTCCGTTATATGGAGGTTCCAATGCATTCATTTCATTTTATCGACATTGGCAAATCCACGTAAAATATTACGATATTCCAAGTAAAAAGACACAAATCTGGTTGAAGGGAATTGAAATAGTTAAAAGCTGGGCCGGGCAAGTTCAAAAATATAATCTAAGATGTCTTCGATAATTTTTTAATGTCTAAAAGCACGTGCCAAGACAACTTTGACACATGCAGCTTCATTGTGTAGTTAAAGAAACAATGGGTGCACAGGCGTTTTCTTTTTAGCAGATTTATAGCAGCTACGAAATAGAGATATGTCTATTCCATTTAAAGGTCAATTAATAATTGATTTAAAACATGTTTATTGATTTTTCAAATGTTTCAAACCAAATTTGGTCCATCTTCAGCGAATCTAAATACAGTACAAGGCAAATTATATAAAAAACAACAAGTAATCCAAGGTAAACAAGCGTGAGTTACATTTCCTACGCGAAAGGGGACCTGAGGCCCATGGTAAAAAAAAAGTAAAAAATTTCATGAAAATTCCTAAATGCAAGGAGAATTGTCTTGCTGCAAACCTGAAAATAATGTCCAATGGTATCATCCTTAGCACACCAAGCATCACCATTTGGTCTCGCTTCCCAGGGTTGCAATGCAGGATCTGAATATTTTGCAAAGAACTGATGATCTTTTATTCTTCCATCTAACATTCCAAGGGGTTCAATACAACCTGAAAAAAATGAAATTGGTTTATGGAGCTGAAGTAACTACAAGCACAAGTTCTGCTTACCGTAAAAGCTCTAATAAGCCCCTTGGGGGCTATCTAATTTCTCGAACTACAAACAGTGGTGGAAAAAATATTTGCCTTCTTGCGAAGGAAAGTCAAACCAGAATTCTTCCTTCACTTATTTTATCAATTTTCGATAGTCCCGGATTTCAGTTGAATTGCAATACTGAGTACGGTGTAGTTGATAAGGAACTAGAATTACTCTTAAAAGCTTCCTTGGATCACAAAATTGAAATGAAAAGATCCAAACATTGATTTTCTTTTAAGTCTCTCCTTCATTTATTCCTTCCTGTTCTCTTCATATTTTCAACCTTTGTTTTCTTTGTTGTCCGATCTTCTTTTCATCCTTTGTTCTTTCTCCTCTCCTTTTTCTTGCTTTTTTCCCTTTCATTTCTTCTCCCCTCCCTTTATCGTCTTTTTCTTTTCCTTCCTTCTATTCCACTTTCTCTCGTTCCTCCCCTTGTCTTCCTTCCAGACAAACAAGCTTGCTGTGAAGCTGTTTCACGGCTCCACGCACTTTTTCCACCCCTGACTACAAAAACGATATAATTATATCATCATCATCATCATCATCATCATCATCATCATCATCATCATCATCATCATCATCATCATCATCATCATCATCATCATCATCATCATCATCACTATCATCATCATCATCATCATCATCATCAATTTATTTACAAAGTAGGCTGAAACAAAACCATAGCTAAAATTACAGCTAATAAAGGCCTACTTATCTACAAAATTTACAATCTAATCTAAAAATAATATGTATATGTATAATTACAGTAATTTCACTAACTATAGTAGTTTACCATGCTTGTTACCATTATCATTATTCTTGTTACCATTTGTTACCATTTATAGATCATGCTTTATCTTAATCTCCAAGTCTTCACAAAGTTCTGGTCAGAAATTTCCATGGAATAATTTTTGTTGAGGATGAGGATGAGGATGATAATGATCGTTAAAATTGATTTTGCTGCAGAAAATATAAGATTTTTTCCACTGATCAGCTCTCTCAGGACATTCCTTTTGAATGCAAAACGTTTTGTGAGTAAAGCATTATGCTTTCAATTCAGCAAAAATGTTTTACTGTGGATTTATTTCACTGCAAAAAATCTTGGACATCAAATATTTTGGACTACAAAAAATTCTGGACACTAAATATTCAGACTACAAACAATTTTCAACATTAAAAATGTTGGACGTACAGTATGAGGTGTCCAAAAATATTAGCATCCAAGATTTTTTGCATTTAATATATCAAAATATTTACCAGGTATCATAACTTCAATTGAATATGGTATCAACGGTTTGTGGTATATCTTTGTTACGTTGTTCTCATCGTTGCCATACCAAAGTAACTGGATTGCAATAGCAATTTTGTGGTGCCATTTTCCCAATGATGACTTGGGATCAAATTTGATCAAAATATCTCCATGGACATTTTCAAGCAATGGTACACTGGCGACCTAGAAAAAAGTAGTCAGTATAGTACTGGGTGTGGAAATGCCACGACTGCTCCCTGAATGGCATGACAATGATATTCGTAAATATTATATTTAATGGTGGACTTTAAAATTTACCTAAATGAAACTGGGCATTCTGTTTATAAATTATGAGGGATTTTCTCAAGAAAATACTTTCAATAATTCTTCCAAACTGGCCAAAAATCACGACCCAAGTTTTCAAAGTACTTCCGCATTACCGCATTACCGCAATGATTTCAATACATTTGAGCATGTGTTATGCTCCCAGGGATGGGACTTTTATCCTCTCAAAGGAGTACACGTGCTAAAGCATGTAAAAATCATTCATATACCAGGCAGAGATATGGAGGCAAATTTGGTCGTGATTCTAGGCATGTTTTGAAGGTTTCTTGAAGGGGCTCAAATTCTTCATACCTTCAGAACAGAGAAGCCGATTTCACCCAGGTAAATTTTAAAAATCTATTTATACATGTCCGCCATTAAATGATAAATGATATATTTGCTATATTGTGTTGATATCTAGGGAGCAGTGGCCTTTCAAACAAGGATTGTTTCTTTTCTATTCACGCAGTGGTGCAAATTATATGAGCAAATTTGAGCTGACTAAACACTTTCCAATAAATTTTCCTCTCCTCTGTAAGAGTGAAAACATTGACACTTGAATAAAGTTATGATTATGATAGTGATTATGATGTTGATGATGATGATAACAATGATGATGATGATAATGCCAATGATGATGAAGATGTAGCCTAACCAGACCCAATTTCAAAATTTCTCTTGAAATCGGGTCTGGCTATCTAATGAAGATGATGAAATCGGGTCTGGCTATAGGCTAATGAAGATGATGAAATCGGGTCTGGCTATCAAGCTAATTAAGATGATGGTAAGAGACTTCTTCAAAGTCTTTTAGATTAGTTTAGTACTGATTGTAAAACTTTTTGCAGTTGTGTTTCTTTTCAGCTATCAAAATACAACCTTACCTTAACTTGGATATTTGATGTACCATGGACCTTCTCAACAACAAGGCCCTCAACTCCATTCTTGATTCCTTCGAACTGCAAGAACTCCGGAAGATACCAAATTGTTGTGACATTTTTTGCTGGCACAGAACTTTGATTGCTATGGCTGATATTGAAATGGTATTTCACTTGGTCTCTGAAAAAGAAGGACAGCTTTGTCAAAGAATTCATCATCTGGTTTTCTGTGTCAACAAACTTGTAGAGGGAGTCCCAAAAAAATTGCATCCTGTTTATGTGGCTGCTGTATTGGAGCTGTAGGCTACCATGTTCTTGTCACAATTCATGTGAAAACGTTTTTATAGGGTATATGGGATTTTATTTTCAAAATGTTGCCCTGGTTACTGTATGGGCCAGCATAGGTTCCAAATCTTTAACTCGGCGTAAAAAGGTGGGTGTAAACTCTATGACCTATTTCTTCTGATTGAATGGCTTGAAAGAAACTTTAGATACTTATCTAAAATTCTACCGTTGGACTTTCCAGAAATTTTGAATATTTTTCAAAATTACAGCGTATTTCACATTTCAGCTCATTTGAGGATGTGACGTCATCAAATTTCTAAATCGTAAACCAGATGAGTGACAGACTTTTGCTTGATACCATATTGTAGGCATTCATAAACTATGGTTTTCTTCAAAATTTTTTCATGTTGCGTCAAACGGTCTAGAAATTACGATGATTTTAAGTTTTTTTATAAATTTTTTGTTGAAATCTTGAAAAAGAAGAACAACTCTCTAACTCTGGAAATATTAAAGATTTCAGAAAAGTCCAATGGTAGAATTATAGAGAAATAGCTAAAGTTTCTTTGAAGTCATGCAGTTCGAAGAAATAGGTCACTCAATTTTACAGCAGCCGTTAGAAAGATTTGGAACCTATGCTGTATGGGCCCCACCCTTGGATTGTCACAGGTACATACATACTTGAACTGCAGGACATAACCCCCTTTGCAACTCCATAATAAAATGCAATGGATTTGACACTCACCCACTGACCAAGTAGTCATTAGCAGTATGAGATACATTGATCTGCAAATTTGGATTTGCCTGAAAAGTTGGAAATAAAATTGTTAGGTACTTGTACAAGTTACTGGGGAGGTTGATTAATTTATCCCTATTCAAAGAATGACCAAACATTTGGAGTACATTTGGAGCAAGCCTAGTAGCCCCAAATAAGTCATTCAGGTAGACTCAGGTATTGGTAGACATTATTGTCGGGTCCCCCGAAAACGGCCATCACACACAAGGACACATGACACAACAAACAACGAACAGGGCCTAAATTGCAAAGTTGTTCAGAAATGATCGAATATAGTAAATCGAACTGGGACCCTCCTTTCATCAAAATTGGCCTATGTTGGATCTTCCATTATTAAAAAAATATACTGACCTATTTTTCTTCAGCTAAACGAGGAGAAAAGCCCGTGAAAAAACCTGCACAGCTGAGAAGACCCTTGCCGCCATTGTGGAATGTGGAAAGCAAAGGAGAGGAACGAATTTCGCGCGTTCAAAGCAAAAGCAGTGCATGGTGGGTGGAGGATCAAATTCTGATTGGCTTAGACAAAATAGCCACATCTTCAGGAATAAGCCAATCAGTTGCGTAATAACCAAAAACATATGGGGCCTGCAAGTTCGGGCCCTTTAGACCCTTGTACCACAATTTGAGTAATTGTTGAAAGAATCTATAGAAGGAACATTTGGATCCTGAAATGTTCTTATCGACCGACTCGAGTTTTAATTTGAAACAACTTCATTGCACTTTCTAATTTTCCCAAAAAGATACAGGGAGTGTTTTTTGAGCACTTCGAGTCAACCCTGACTTTATCTCCCGAATAGATGTAAACGTTACTGTGCTGGCATGATCCTGGTAACAACTAAATTTTCTTATCAGATAATACTTCAAGGGAACGAATGAATGAGAATTTAAATTGTGGAATACATTTGAAAATTAGGGAATAAATTAACCAACTGAGCTTATTAAATGAAGGACTCGAACTCACCAAACAGTACTGGCTAATTTCCTCAAGAAATGAAAGAACTTGTAACATTGTTTATGCTAGAGCTCGGATTTTTGAGATTGTAGGCTTTAGCTGAAAGACTTCTCATGTAAAGTAATCTTAAAGGCTTCTCAATGTCGAGAAGATCCAACTAAATAAGGCATATCCAACGCAACGCTGAATACTAATGTTTAAAACGATTAGATACGTAGGAAATGTTTAAAAGGGACCAAACGAACATACCGCTGTGCAATGTCCACTTAAATACAGCGACATACCTACGGAGAAAGACACTTAATAATTTAGTTGTAGAGCATAAATAATCTCACGACTATAATTTCAGAACGAGAAGCTTCTCGAAAAGACTTGCAGAGCATTTAAAGTGACTGCTTCTGCTTACAATCATAAATCGAAAATGAAAGAAAAATAGAAGTTTTGAATTAAGTTGCAAGTTAGAACTCTTAGCACAGGCCAGGCATAAAATTTTTTGAAAAACATTGCACAATTGGCCAATGCAGGTTTCTTTTGATTCAATAATGAACTTCAGGCACTTCGCTATAAGCGTTTATTGGCAATGTTTTCGTCAAAATCACTGCGTTTTCCTTTTCATTGAACAAATTGACGAATTTGAAAAAGTTAAAATCATGCTTTGTCAATTCTAAACTAATAGTGGAAAAATGGTACAATACAATCTTCAAGAAAAGCATATAGTTTATGAATGTCTATGAGATGGCGGTGAGCAGACATCCGTAGCTCTTCCTTTCACGAATTGGCAATTTGATGACGTCACAACCGGAAAACTGTTTGAAACAGACGATACTTGCAATTCTGAAAACAATCAAGATATTAAAGATTGCCAATGAACAGTTATAGCAAAGTGCAAAAAGTTTCTTTCAAGCAGTTAAATCAAATAAAAGGTGCATCAACCAATCGTGTAATGCTATTTATATATTTCATGCCTGTGCTAAAATGCTTACCAAACAGGATAACTGGCAATGTTGCTGCAAATGCCATGTTTTGAGCTTTGATCACATGAGAAAACTATGTAGCCTGCATCTTCGAGAGTCAACGTGTTGCCCGAATCGTGCCAAGATGATACAGCAGCAGACCCCTTGTCGTGAAAAATTGTTTGCATTTATTGATTGTAGTTCACAAAGGCAGCTCTTAATTCTTGATCTTAAAACCAAAAATACTATAAATAAATCAAAATTTTCAAGGTTTCGATAGATAATTTCATTGGGATCATTAGCACTTTCATTGAAACTTTTAGGGTTGTGGTTTCTTATCATTACTGAGTGCATCTTCCAAAACGAACAGACTCAAACGAAATGCAAGTCAATAAATTCTCTTCAACATAAATTTAAAACATAAACAAAGCATGACTCCGTGGTTTTAATTTCTCTATAGCTGTGCACATTTGTTAGACGCTACAAAAAATACAGTTGGCCTGTTACTAGAAGTCTGCTTGCATTGCAGATGGCATCAGAGTACTTTTTACCATGATCAATTGCATCTCAAAGAATTTAGACTGATTTGATTGGACGATTCACAATCGCCACAGGACGAAAGGATAGTCGCCAATCTTTGACGGTTATTCGTGAAATCAAAAATGCTGCACGTAGGCTACATGATACAGGAAATGAAATATTCTAAAAGGAGACTTCGTCTTAACTAACAACTACAGGTTTTTTTATACATAATTCTTTTTGAAAGAAACCACGTGTAACAATGAGGCAGATGAGTTACTTTGCGGCCCTTTGCTCGATGTCAACAAAACAGATGTCAACTTTGTGGATTCTGCCGCAGCGTAGGCGCAGTCTGTCTTGCGACCACTGAACTTCGATAATCTCGTTCCAGAGTTGAGGCAAAATATCCGCCATTTTGGTTTGGCCTAAGCACTTTGAGGAAGATTGCAAAATATTTGGTTCTATGATTACTATTTAGAAATGGGCTCAAGACATTTGCAAGGCACGGTATTTTCAAGAGTAAGAGCTCTACTTGCTACTGGAGCTCTTAGAGAAAAACCAGTTTGGTAAGTATGAAAATAAATGGAATTAAAAAACCGGTCTTTTTAATTTTTGGCTCTTTTGTGCGAACGAGTGGTGGGGGGGGGGGGGGGGTGGAGTGGGGCCCTCTCCTTGCCAAGGTTGGGCAGTCTGTAAACATCTTTTTTAACATGAGTGTTTCTACTCTCAAACATTTTTGGAAGGAAAGTCATACAAAAATCTTGGAATTTAGTCTGCTGGATTGCACTAGGCGAGGGCCTTCCTTTTTTGACATAAATAAAAGATAACAGAATAAGAATGTATATATATGGCCATGCTAATTTGTAACACACCTCTGAATGAAAGCAGCTTCCGTGCAAGCTGACCACGTTCATCTTTATAGATATGGATATTATTATTTATAATTATTTATTTATTTTCAGGTATGATGTAATGGCTGCGTTTCCACCTTTGGTTGAGTCAAGAATGACAGACATACCAGATGATGGAAGGCCCCCGGTGATAGGATTCAAGGAAGATGATGTCAGGGATGCCTTTCTGGAACGTTTTCCACTTCTGAATAAAATGCCAGTTGATCTTTTAAGCAAGAACACCCCAAACGGTAATTGGAGCGAGCAAAGTAATTTCAAAACAAGGAGCAGGTTTGAGGTAAAATCTGCAGGACTTCCATCATTGGACATTTTAGTTGAAAAATTTAAAGAATTTGCCAAAACAACAGATGAGTTTGATAAAGCTATAGAAGAGACAGTAAATTGGGTTGCAAAGCAAATGGAAGATGCCAGAATGAAAATTGCTTGGGCGAAACAAGTCGAAACAATAAGAAAAGAAGGGAAGAACGAACACAGTAACAATGTTGAAGAAGTTTCTAAAGACATAGATATTGCAGACTTATTTAATCTCTATCAAAAGAAAAAGTCTTGATTAGTGGTGTGTGTATTGTTAGGCATTGTGCTTGTTGTATGTGGACAATCAATTCTCTCATACACTGTCATATCTTTAAAGAATTACTTGTTTATATAAGCCTAAAGATGTACCAAAATGCTTAACTGAAGTAGAACTTGGTTGTGTGTGTGAGGTCAAAATTCAGGTGGGTAGCATTCCATATGCCTGACCAAGCAACTCACTTCACCATCCTTAAAGGCGATCTGACGCAAAAATTTTAGCGCTGAAAATGAAAAGCACTGTGAATGGTATAAACCTGTCAAAAATGTTTTGATATTTTATTTCATTTTGGAGTTATCCACTTTTTTGTATGATCGGCTGATAACGTCATTTTGTTTGCACAAAGTAAAGAAAGTATACAAGGTTGATTATGTTTCCAAAGAGAAATCTAATTAAAAAACTTTTCTCAATCAATATGCCTTTGTAAACATCATATCAATTCATGCATAGTTATCAACTATGATTGATGACACATTTGATATAAATTTATTTAGCTCAGTTGAAATGTAACCTTTTAAAGATCAGATACAGCTACATTTCCATATATTACCCCTTATAATTTGCAAACAAAATGACATCATCAGCTGGTACTTAAAATCAGTGAATAACTTGAAAATAAAAAGAAATTAAAAAAAATTATGCACGATTCCATATCGTTCGACAATGCTGTTCCTTTGCATCAATAAAAATTTTGGCGAAGTGACACTGAACTCAGGGTTCCATCCCTGGATGTGGCATGCATAATAGACCTAAAGTAAGTTAGTTTCAAATAGCTAGAAATTTTCATGCCTACTTTAAATAAAGTAATGAATGATCAATCTACTATCCCAGTGCTTCAATCAAAACATACAGTGCAAATATTTTCTATAACTTTCATGCAAAACTACAATTTCAAAAAATCAAGAGGAGTTCTTTTAAAGTACAGTTTACAGAAAGTAAAGATCTATAACGTTTACAAAACATAATATTGGAAGTTACAATCTTTCTAAAAAAAACGAGCCCTATTGTGTGCAAAATGTTAAAATGCATAATCAGTTAAGTAGTGATACATTTACCCATGAGTCTACTGGGCCCTGCCCAAGGGGCCCCTAGACTTCTTGAATGCCCCAGGTAACAGCTACAGTATATGATTTCGAAATGTGATATCAATTTCACAAGGAAGCAATCTTTTGCTCTATCAACTGGTAAATGTCCACAACAGGCATTTTCCAATGATCTGAAGGGTGTGGTTTCAAAAATTTCCCACAAGGGTAAGCCCTCCTGAATCCCACTTCAGTTCACTACACCCACATTGAGCGTCAGCTCCCCCCCCCCCCCCAATATGAGTTTTCGTTCTGATGGGCTGTGTTAGCTTGTTTAGTTGTCGGAGCAGAATACCATGGTTTCTTAGGTGTAGTTAACAGGGTCCCGATCAGTTTTGGACATAGGGCTCCCAACAAACTTAATGAAGCATGGCCTGCAGTTAAGCTGTTGATCATTGAACAGGGGTGTTTGAGGTCCTTCATTTGCATTTTCACATCCATTTCCTTGTATGTCAACGTCATTACTGTAAAAAATTGTGTAAGTGTTCATAATGTAAAAAATATCTATTCTAAAAATGTCATTGCATATCTCAAGTTCCTATAAGTGCAAAGAATTTAGCATGTGGTATGGTGCAGAGAGGAGCTAAGGATTGTCCGAATTGATCAGTTAATTTAGGCGAATTCTGCCGAAAGTAAATTTCATCTGGTATTGAAATATTGAAATTTTGGAAATAACTTATCCAGTAAGTGAATTCAGCTGTCCGGTGAGGAATCCCTGACTATCGGCAAAAAGATCCTTTTTTTCTGGATATTTAATCAAAGCACTCGGCACTTCATGCTTTTGGCATAAAAGTTGGCAAAAATATTTTCTCAACCAAGTGCCGGTATGTAGGCGGTTTTATCAGGTGTTTTCCCATAACTTGCAGCTTTAGGTTTTCTCAAGTATGCTAAGAAATTCATACCGAAACCTACTCTGATACAAATGTACCGAGGCATTGTCGAGCCACACTTTCGCTACTGTTGCTCTGTATGGGGAAGCTGTGGCGAAGCTAGATTGCAAGCTCTGCAAAAATTGCAAAATCGAGCTGCAAGGATTGTCTCAAATAGCAGTTATGATACATCTGCGACCCTTTTGATTAAGAACCTTAAATGGCTTACTGTCAGTGATATGATTAAAAGTGAAACAGCTACGGTTACGTATAAAGCAATAACTGGCCTTGCACCTAGCTATCTTTCTGATTTGTTCACAAAAAATTCTGACCGAAATATTGATATTAGCTTGCGAAATGCAGCCACTGATCTCTATATCCCAAGGATGACAACCTGCAAAGGACAAAAAGCGATATCTTTTCGTGGCGCTAGAACTTGGAATCAGCTTCCGTTGGATATAAAACAAGCAAATTCGCTTAATTCGTTTAAATGCCAACTAAAAAACCATCTGCAGCCTTCTGCTTGACCATTTGATTGTGATTTTTCGTTCCATTCACCAGTTTTGATTTTACTCTTTTTAATTTTTTATCATAAGTATTCTAGTTAGATTTTTTAGATTTTATCACTTGTAATTAGGTTATTTTAGTAAAGTATTGTTAATTTTGTAAGCTTTTTAACACGGCCCCCTGTAAAGCAGTCGTTGATTGATGGGGCCACCGTGTATAAATAATTAAAAATGAAATGAAATGAAATGAAAAGCTATCTAAAGGGGCTGTACAACGCGCCCTCTCTGCGTGGCGCTGCGTGTCAAATCATCGAATGTGTTTAGGCTGAACACAACGTAGCTAATGGCGATTTTGCAAGGAGAATAGTAATCCAAAGTATCTGCGACAATCTCAGTAATCGAAGCTTTAATGGAGGACTCGTTTTATCTTCTGACGCCGAACATTTGAAAATGTTAATGGATATCAAAAGTTCCATCATATTTCATAGACGCAGACAAGAAAACACTGCAGTGAAGTTTACGTAGAAGCTGCGATGAAACTGGCCGCCATTAAAAACGCGAGGCTTTAGTCACATGCGCGGGTTGTCCCGTACTTTCCGATTGTTTACAAAAATCTTGTACAGCCCCTTTAAAAGATTTCATTGTGCCGAACGTTAACCGATCAACCCTGACGCTCCTTTGGAGAAAAAGCTTGAAAAGGTTTTGCAATGGAGAAATCTTGCGTCTTGTGGTGCATATAATGAATGTTGATTTGGCGAGGCAAGGCGTTTCATGCAACTTCATCCAATATCATCCCTTGTTACAGCAGCTAAAGCAATCATCTCAGCATGAAAATAAAGCTCAAGATCTCATCAAGGGTTGTCTGCTGTTTCTTTAAAGTTCTTCTTTGACTTGTGCTCCTGCTGGTTCCTGTTCTTCCGCTTCTTCTTCTTTTTGCCATTCTTGTGTACCGTCTTCTGGTTCTTGTGTACCGTCTTCTGGAAACAACTTGACTACATAAACAACTTGACTACATAAACAACTTGACTACATAAACAACTTGACTACATAAACAACTTGACAACATAAACAATTGCATGGAAAATTTTGAGGGTTAATATACAGAACAATTCACTTGGAGCATGATGTAGGCTACAACTCTTCAAAAGGCTATTTGCAAATGGTTATACTGTATCTTTCTTTGGATATTGATAATTCAAAAACCAAATTTACTTCATACCAAGTGTGCCAAAAAACTACCCATTTTTGACAGGCCATGATAAATCGTATACTGCATCGATTTCGAAAATTTATGACTTAATCTTTAGCTAATTTCTAGAACTACATTCTAGGATTTTTTGAATATTTTTTAGTTTCTTGAGCTTGTTAAGCTTGAGTTTCTTGAGATTCTCTAAAGCTGAAAATTGTGATCTACAGCTAGTTTCATCTTTATTCTTTAAATGAACAGTCAAGATAGACTGTAAAATATTTAATAACATTTTCTTTTTACCTTTCTTCTCCTTTGCGTCTAGCCATTCAAAGTATCTATCCAATAACCTTCCAGCTTTATCTAGAGCTTTGAGGGCATTCTGTTGTAAAGAAGTATAACATACAGCAATGACAGCGAAAGGGGGTGGGGCAGATTAGGGAAAGAGTCCAACCCAATAGTTTCATACAAAAAACGGTCACATGGGGGTCTACCAATTTCTTATTACCAACAATTGACCTGTGCCAGGTGCGCCATAAAAAACTCAGGCGTTTAAAAATTCACAATACCTGGAGTGCTAGATGGATCGGAATGGAATAAACTCTTCAAATATGTTTGTGATTTTTGTAGTGTTTTTATGAGTACTAAGAACATAGGTACAGTAAATGATTTTACGAAAATCCTTTGTTTGCGAATGCCTGAAAATGTCATGCAACACACGATACACGTAAAGAAAATTCTCACATGGACGAAAGAATATTTTTCAAGGGTTTCGAATATCTTCTGCCCATTTATTGGTATGGCATCAAATAACTTCAGTATCTATTTGAAAATTCATTTCGTGTAACTTGTAAATCAGGGCCCCTTGTAAATCAGCCTCTGCTGAAGGGTTACCCTCCTATGATCGAAATACTGAAAAATATTGAAACACAGGTGCAGCAAAACTTACCCTTGCAGCTTCACCCGACCCACCCTCTGCTTCCTCGTCACCTGCATCATCCAAACTGTTGAAGTCATTAAAATCCAGTTTTCCATTTTTGTCTACATCTAATGCTTCATAGAACTGCAATCAAACAAAAGTTTATGAGGCGATTTGAAATGCTCATACGTCCAACAGCACTTCAGAGAAGGATCAATATTCATATGACTAAAAGAGTTGATCAGCTCTCTGAAATTCCTGGTTTGAATGTTAACATAGATGTTAAACCTTCGTGTGATTTGCTTCTGTTCGGGGACTCGCAGTATAATGTCATTATCAATCGAATAATCCTTGCAGCAACAATTTCTTTTATCAAATATACGAAAAGGTTTTCAAATTAAATTTAAGCACAAAACAGCAGCAACATTTTCGTTCTATTTGTAGTGGGTGTCTTGTAAAGAAGTACTCCCATTTGATCACGAATAGCAGATCTGGTATACTACATAATCTTCATGGTATCTTAGGAAGTTTCATCTATTTGTGCTTGTTTGTTAAAGTCAATCATCTGTTGTAAGGTGGAAGGAATTCTTCTTTCTGAGATGCCTGAGTTGTTCTTTTCTTAAAATTTTATGTATATTTTCCATTAATGTAAGTGGCTGCCGTAGTTGGAACTCGATAACATCATGTACTTTCCAGCTATGGCAGCCACAGAATATCTATATCACAGGGGGGTATTCACTGACTTTCAATACTCCATGCCAATATTTGGGGTCCGAAATTTTACGTTAAATCAATATTTGGGTCTGTGAATTACAACATGGACCAAAATTCAATATTTGGGGTCCACAATTCTGAAGAAAGGAAGAATGGCACAATTTGGCCCTGAAGTTGCGAATCATGAAATAAATGTTTTGGTATTATTTGAAAACTGAGAAAGACCAAGAAGCTTTAATTGAAATCATTAAAAAAAACAGAGGCATGGACCCCCCCCCCCCCCGTATTGAAAGTTAGGGAGTACCCCTGGGATTTATATTTCATTGTAGTTAGTTGTGATAGATATAAAAAGATGATTAAATATGCTGTAATTTTGAAATATATTGAAGATTTCTGAAAAGTGCATTGGCTGAATGACAGCAAAATAGCTAAAATCACCTATGCAATAATGACCTGTATGAAAATACAAAGCCATGTAATAGCCATGTACAAGCCTTGTAGTAATGGCCTTGTAACCTTGTTATAGCCTGGAATAGCCTTGCAGTCAAGATAGCAGATGTCAACTGCAACGATTACTCAATAATTGTCCCTACGTTTGTCCATAAATCCCTTATCATATCTAACAACTTGAAAACAAGTGACTCACAATCTTGACAAATTTCTCTCGTCTCTTCTTGTTGGGAATCGTATTCACACCAAGCTCTACCAAGGCACTGCCCTCGGACTGAAGGAGAGATCAACGAGATATGAGGCAAAAATTGGTCACATGCAAACATAGGGTTCAAATCTTTAAAAAGGTCGGTGTAAAATTCTATCGCAGTTTTCCTTGAAATAAATGGCTTGGAAGGAACTTGGGGTTTTTGCTGTAAGTCTGCCGTGGCAATTTGTTGATATCTTGATTAGTTTCAATATGGCGACATTTATTAAATTTGAGGCTATGACGTCATTAAATTTCTAAATCCTAAACTAGAAAAGCTACAGATTTCTGCTTGCCACCATATTATAGACCTTCATAAACTATGGTTTTCTTGAAAGTTATATAATGTTTCCTCTATCAGTTTAGGATTTATGATGATTTAAAATTTTTTCAAAATTTTCCATGAATGTTTTCAAAAGTAATTAAATTGCCGTCATTTTGAGAAAAGTCAATATATCAGAAAATTTCCACGGCAGATTTACAGCAAAGTACCATAAGTTCCTTTAAAGCCATCCAATTAAAAGAAAACTGCAATATAATTTTACACCGACCTTTTTAAAGTTTTGAAAGATTTGAGCCCTATGCTTCACATGCACAGTAAATGCTGTTTATTTATACCGGGTGAGCCAGAAAGATTTCCCATTTTGAAAATTCATGGAACTAAGAGTGCTCAATGGATTGGAATGAATTGAATCTTACTCGATAGCCGAGAGATTGAAGTATCTTTGCAATTTTTCTCGCATCTTTAAGATATATCACAGGGAATCTTCAATTGAAAGTTAACGTAAGAATGAGTTCACGTGATACTGACAATTCGAAAATGGGTATAAAATTGACACAGAGAGCTTTGCAGTTCATACAAAAAGCACACATTTTTTGCAGGCACTATTCACGAACAGCAGAAACTAAAACAGAGTCCTAACTGGCACAATTGACAACAGCGCTGTGTGAACATTTAAAAACTATGAAAGTTGAGCATTTTTGTAACTCTTAATATATGCTGTTGTTAGCGAGCATGCGACCTAAAAATCTAGTTCTCATGGAATATTTACCTTTTGAATATCAGCTGAAAATTCCTCCAATGAAATTTCACCTGTATTCTTCTCCTTGAAGTAGTCAAAGAACATTCCTCTGCAAGTAAAAAAAAAGGGAAGTTTCAATAAACAGAACAAGAAAAGAAAAAACTCTCAGTGCAATATTTTTGAATACAAGAAGACCTATTACTCTTCAGATGTTTGTTGTTGCTGTTTTTTAAGAAGAAGCTCTGATTGATAATTAGATCTATAAGATCTATATTTGGCATTCATGACCCAACAGGTTTATCCTATCTCACTCAAGTCAGGGTTGGTCTCAGCAAACTAAACTTTCACAAATTCAAGCACAATTTTAGGGATACCAAAAACCCAATGTGCCCTTCAAACGATGGTATTGAGGATACAGAATACTGTTTGTTGCTTTGCCCTTCCCTTGCAGTACCACGCAGAGATCTTCTCGCTGGAGTTTTTGATTTGCTGCGACCATATGGGTACACCAATGTCCAAAATAGCGTTCTAGTGCAGATTTTATTGTTTGGTGATAAAAATTTCCCCAACGAACTTAACAAAAATATACTCCATCTGACTATGAAATTTATCCACAAATCTGGTCGATTTTTCCACAAATTTCCTTCGTAAGACGTTGTATGGGAGTCTTGCAAACTGATGAAATCTTTAACAACTCTTCAGCATTTTACCCTTGCCAAAGCTGCAGGTACACGTGGTATTTAGCCCCCCCCTACTAGCCCCCTCTCTAATAAGCCCCTCCCTTCTAAGCCAAAACTTTAAATAGGCCCCCATCTCTATCAAGCCCCCCCCCCCCCCCGATTCATATAAATTACTGTCGGCTACAAACGATTTTACGTTTACATAACTACACACAAGTTTGCATGCAGTGGCGGACACTTTGCCAAATATTGGGGGGGGGGGGGGGGGGAGGGGCGAAGCTATTGTTTTAGTTAAAAGGCATTGTTTTGTTTCTATTGTAATTTTCATATGATTTGGGACAAAAAATTGTGTTGAATTTGTGTATTTGACTCGTAAAATTGTATGTTGATTTCGCAAAATATGGGGGAAAAAACTAAAAGCTATCATTTATATCCTTTTCATTTGATTTTTCAATGAGTTCCTTCTCTAATAAACCCCTAAAATGATTATCGTCGCAATTCTTGCTCTTCGCTTCCTCATTAAACTCCGTTTTACTGCCAATACACTGATTTCTACAACCCCTCTAGAGTCTTCAAAATTAAATAAGCTCCCTGGGGCTCTAATTTCATTTATTTATTTCAACAGGAATAACTGCATTCAGTAATTCCAAACACATTGACGTTCAATGAGCCCTGCTTGAAAACATAACTAATCTAATTACTGGGTATAAATTACAAATCATTAAAGAATAGAAAACACATAAAAAAGAAAGGGACTTAGAAGTCAAACGTATGAGCTGAACAAAAAAATAAATTAAAATATAAGCACTTTGATGCGAATTGAAATAAGCACAACGTTTCAAGCATAGCGAGTATGTGCTGAACGTTGATTTAGAGTACCAACCTCTCTAAGTTGCATGGAAGTTTGATGGAGTTTGATGGAATAACCACAAACGTCCCCTTAAAAAATGATTCTTTCTTTTTTCGTAGCAGTTACGCGTAGTTTTATGTGCTGTCTTTTCAAATGATGATTAAAATCTTGTATATCTCTTGAAGCAAATACCAACCAGGAAGTCCTAAATCCAGAACCCTTGATGAATTGATAGTTATCATTAAATTGTTTACAAAAGATAATCCTTCAGGATGTTATATCACTTTAGATCACTTAGGTTGAAGAGTTATTTCTTTGACCTTAATGTTTTATTTCTTGAAATATCAGTTTCTTTCTTGCTTGCTTTCCAACGGACTGATAGAATCATTTAATTAACATAACAACTTCTTTAAATCGAGGTTCAATACTTAACCACTGTCACAAAAAGAATCAGTATGACAAATTTTCTGATGTCTTGTCTCTTCATTAGAAACAGGCAAATATCATTACCGGCTAATTTTTAGTTGCTATTAGGGCATTTTCCAAACTTCATCCCGTTTTTGCTGGTCAGTTCCAGTAGATGTTCGAGAAGTGAGACAGAATTCTCCAAAATACTAAAATTCTGAGTGTTTGATTTGAGTTCGCCCCATAGGCCCAACAAAATGAGTAGGAATCGTTAAAAATCTTTTGAAAGAGCTCTATATTGTAATATTAAGATATCCGAAAGAGTGAATAAGGCTTAGATCTCTCTATAGTAGTATGGAAGGATTAGCGTTATCAAGCATTTTAAAGCCTCGATAGTTCAGGCAAAGAATTTGAAATTGACAAGAGAGTGTTTCATGTTTGAGGATCTTCATTACAAATGATTACAGATTGTAAAGTTTATTTCTGATGAAGCGACAGCGAAACGTAATTTAAGTACTATATTTTTTAATTCTTTACTGCATTTATTTAGTTGACAGAAAATATGATTTATCGTCATATGATTAAAGTTTACTCAAACATTGTTTAACTCGGACAAGTCGTATTTCGAACAATCAAACATGTCTCTTTCAATGGTTAAAGATGGGGATAATTTTGGAATGGTCAAATGGTGGAGTAAAAACCCCAAAAGACATTGCCATGAGGTAGACTTAGTTTTTTGCTCCAAATGGCATCGTTCTAGTGGTATGGTATAGTATTTTGTAAGTAGTGTAATAAGTAATACGTATCGTAAGTTTTTAAATGCAATGTATAAAAAAATGGAATTTCATGGGGGGGGGGCTTAATTGAGCTTTTACTGTATTGTCTCCTGAAGTCCTTTCCCTGACAAAATTGAATAAAAGAAAGCATCTCCTGATAAAACCACAACAATTTTACTGCTTACATCATTGATGTTGGTGATCCTTGACTTTGCTCCTCTCCTCCTGCATTCCCATAAGCTTTTTCAGTTGCATCCCCAAATTTGAATTTATCCAAAGTTGCTTCACTTGGTGACATGGTGCAATCTTCTGGCGAATAGGAATTATTCTTATACCACCACACATTCACAGCCATATTTGTTTTGTTTTCATTTGCAAAAGATGTCACTTGGTGAAACCTTAAAGAATATATATCGCGTTGAGAAAGTGTGGGAACACGGGAGCGTGCTCAGAGGAAACTTTTCCAATACTGGGTGAGTCGGAAAAACGCACAAAAACGCATCAAGTTTTAAAGGCTGCTACTTCCTTAAAGACTATGCTTTAAGGAGTTTTGTCACACAGGTGATTGGTTTAGAGAACAAAGCTTAGACAAAGGAAAAGAGCTAGAGCCCAGACTTTTTGAATTTTCGAATGATAAAAATTCAATGCCATTCGAAATGATCTCTTTCCAATTCCTTTCCGTTAATCCTGCCATACAAGTCTTTAATTTCCTCATACAATCTTCAGCCAATTATGAATGAGACAGATTGCCTTGTTGTGCCTGTGATTGGTTGGTTGCGATGTTGAAATGAATAACAAGGGACCTAGATACCAAAATAATTACCAAAAGCCTTTATGCTCTTGGATCATACTTTGTTTCAAGAATAAAGGGAGTCTGATCGGTATGGTCTTCATGAATTTCAGTGTACAGCGAAATTACTGAAGCTTGCCTAATTCTATTCTTTTTTATTGTCTTATTCAGCCAATCAGTACCACGACATTATGCCTCTAATATCAAAGCAATAATATTTTGCAATACGTGATTGAATAGCCAACATACAGTATCAAATCATTTGTAGAAAATTCTTGGCTCAAATCAGTCACTCCGTTCAGATTTTACATGGGATCTTCTCGAGAAACTCGTCTGAGAAACTGTCAAGAAGATGCTAATATCACATTCAAATTCCCTAATATTTCTACCTGACAGCAAAGACTTGAACATGCTTTAGCAAGTGCTATTCTCCTTGGAGCATAGCGTTTTCCTCCTCGTATGAGAAACCTACAGTATTCAAGGGAATTCCATCCTCTTATCAGGGAAGATTTTATGCTAATACATGCTAATGTCATTGTTGTTTGGAAGCAAAACAGATGACATTTTACTCATCATTTTCACTCGTTTTTTTGGCAGGTTTTTGAAAATGGCTTTCAGCAGAAAATCTCCCATATCAACAGAACAAAATGACCTATCAAAGCCGGGTGAATTACCAAATCTAAATGAATGTTTTGGCAATGAAACAAGACAGTTTTCAGTATTATTGCTTTGATATTCAGGTAGCAGCATTTTTTCAAACGCCGTGCATATTCTCACCAGGTAGATATTACAAACATTGAGAAACAGCAAAAAGAAAAGTGTAAACATATCACATTTTTAGACGAAACATCTTGACAAAAGATTGTGCATGCATAGCAATTGAAAATGATTCAAATAGGAAATGTTTTGAAAGATTCATTTCCACTTGTAATTAGCAGTGGCGGACACCTGGGGGGGGGCGAGGGGGGTGTGATCGCCCCCCAATGTTGGCTAGAACAAAGATCTTTTGTTCGAAAACAATAGAAACAAACAATGCTTTTTAACCGAAACAATAGCTTCGCCCCCCCCAATATTTGGCAAAGTGTCCGCCACCTGGTAATTAGGCTGACAGACCAGAAACTGAGCAAAATGACATCATCGTGCATTCTGATATAAGGACGTGCTTTGATACATATATAGTGTTTGAAACGATAAGCCAAGAGTTTCAGGCCCAAGGAAGAAAGTATCAAGTGTTGCCTTATTTCCGAATCTGTTGCAGGGTTGCCCAAAGTTACGAATCTTTGCATGCGCACAGTTTCTACTCGGTCAATGAGGTTATGTATGAGAATATTTTTTTCGGGGAAGCAACGCGAAACCCTTAACTAAGTGCACAAAATCGCATAAATTTTTCTGCCCATGCGTTTGACTTTTTCTACGACAAGCTCTTTGGTTTTTTTGCTTCATCAGAAAGAAATTTGAAGATGTCTTGAAAAAGAACTAACTTCTTCAGCTATATAATCTTGCAATGTACTTACCATTGAAAAGGGATGTATAAACAATCTCCTTCCTCCATATTCGCCTCCCAATATTCAACTTTATTAAGGCCAGGGTACTTCGTGAAATCAACCCTAAAATAGCAGATAGTCATAATGGAATCTAAATAAATAGCACAGCAATCAAAGAAAACGTTTTTTTGGCATAGGATAATTTCATTTTCCAAAAACTAAAATAAATACAAGAAAGTAGGCAAAGCTTGTGGAAAAGACTATTCATTTTTGACAGGCAAGGATAAAATCATACACTGGACTGATTTTCAAATTGTGAAAATTAATCTTTAGCAAATATCCAGAATTACAGTAGGTCCTATGAATTTTTAATCTTTAGACTTCTGTTTCTTGAGCTTCAAAGAGATTTTCTTAAAATTGTTAGTCTCGGAAACGCTATAAACAATAAAAAAGACCTTGATCAACCCACATGACTTGACAAAGAGAAACTTTTCGTCATGATGTGGGATTTAGAAATTGATTAGCTGTAATCTGCTGCATGAGCGTTGGTTCTATGTTAAGAGAAATATAACGTTACTTTATTAGTATTATGTAATGTTACTTTGCTTACTTGTCAATATCCACAGCTGAGTACCCATTTGGGCGATCAATAACAACCTGGAAAATGAAAGAAGAAATTGCAGAGCTCAACCCAAAATATAATTAATCAAATACTGATAAAAAATAATGTTTTTGCATTGATATTAGTAATTAATACTGTCTTACACCACGTAAACACTGTACCAGGACATTTTTTGATCTGCTACAAAGTTGTTATGATTCAAGAGCATCCCGCTCCAGAAAAATTATCCTAAGTATATAGATATCATAAAAGTGTTTACCAATTAGCAAGGGCAATGTAATCCAATGGTACAAATGTAAACAGAGAGCCTTAATGTCCAAGTACAATAAAACTTTGATGATACTTACAGGGGCGTCGCCAGCCCAAACAATCTGGGGTAGAAAATAGGAGGGGGTCTGGGGGCGCGGCCCCCAGAAAATTTTCCCTGACCATGCCTTTCAGGCCCTCGGAAAACGCGGGAAACGCCTTTTTTATTATTTTCATCTATTTAGACATTTTTGGAAAAGCAACCATCTCAAGCAGCATTTTTCGTAAGAGCGGGCATTTTTGCACAACGAAAATTGAGATAGGAAATACATCATATATCAATTTACGAGGAAGGAAAAGATATGATTTGAAATTTAAGAGTTTCTCGAAATGTTCAATAACGAAATTCAGAATTCAATTGTAAAACCAGTTATCACAATAATTCCAAGTCAATAAAAATCTACCCCTCCCCAAAAGTTTTTTGACGGATTTCGAGAAATTAAAAAATCGAACTCTCGGAAAACTGGGGTGGACATGTCCACCCCAGTCCACCCCGTGGTGACGCCACTCGATACTTAGTATTTTGCTCAAGGCGACCAAGACAATTTATGAAAAAGAGGAATACAGACCTCCTTCTTGAATTTTGGATATTCGGCGATCAGCAATCTTTTTGATCCACGGTACAAGCAATTAATGTTTTCAAATGAATCTTGATGCAGAACTGATTTTGTGCCACCAGAACTGTACCACATCAGCTGCAAAGGGACAAAGGCAAGATGTAATGTAAATGCAGCAAAAGGACGAGGTAAACAAGAGCTCTCTTTGATGTGCCAGGACTAGATATTGACAGTATCAATAAATTGAACGATATGATGATACTCTTAGTCATCAACTTTGGTTGGTACTTTTTCCGAGCCTTGTGGAAGAAATTTTTTACCAACTGCCTTGACTTTCAAATTATCTTCAGAGATCTGAAAACTGAATCCATCTAAATGGTTCAAATTTAAAAACAAATGAGTGACTCACCATCATGGACAATTTATCTTTGATATTATTGCATCTGATTACAGGGGGTAGCACAAATTGATGCCTACAAGAGAAAGATTTTAAATTACTTACAAACCAAGTAAACCTTTTTCACATGATAACCACGCAATAAAATTGTCCATGGTTATCAGTGAATTTCTAAGGACTGCACATGTCAACATGTTGTGCTACTGATAATTGATGTGTCCTGTTGACTATTAGAAGGTGTTGTGGCACAGTGGTGTAATCCTCTGACTTTGCAGCCAGAACAGTCAGGCGGACAGGGTTCAATACCTGGTAGAACCCCACCACTTGAGTGTCATGACAAGGGGTAGCGGACAAGACTAGCTTTGCACTAAAAACTGCAAATTCACCTTCAATATGTTTTCCTAAGGACATGTTGCTCACTGGTCCAGCTGCTCCTTTATGAAATTATGACATAGTTCATTTCAGGCAAGGTTTCTTCACAGGGCTTTCTTGAGACAAATCCCTCAAAATTTCAGAACAGAATTGCCGATTTCAGTCTGGTAAAATTTAAGATGGATTTGAACAAATTTCAGAACAGAATTGTTGATTTCCATCCGGTAAATTTTAAAATGGATTTGAACAAATTTCAGAACAGAATTGCTGATTTCAGTCTGGTGAATTTTAAAATGGATTTAAACAATATCATAAGTATCCTTTTAAACATGAATTGTATTTCACTCACCCAGAATGATAAAGTATCCTGAAATTTTTAATCTGTTGCTACTAAGCCGAGTTATTACCTTAATTTTTCAGGTACATCAGTGACAGCATAAATATCATCCTTCCTAAATGTTTCGATGAACTTTTTGATGGTTCTTTTCTCCATCTCACCAGACCTTGTTTCTTTCTTGCCAACTTCAACGTCGAATTCCATTTCTTCAGATTGTGGATGGTTCACTAAGTAATCATCGGTCCATAAATCAAAAGCTGGAGACAATTTTGCACCCCCTTTGAAGATGACTGCCTTCTGGGGCTTTGTGTGAACATAATTTTTGAAGAAATCTGAAACAAAGTAAAAACCACTGATTAAATCTTGGAAATCTTAAATCTAATTTATAACCTACAGTACAAACCCCTTTATGGGTATCTCGTGCTCTGAATTATCTGAAAATGCAACATCTAAATGTGTCAAAATTTGATGGAAATTCTTGCAAAATGAGATTTTAGAAAAACTGTTCCTGAATCTACCTGAAGGATATTTTGGAAAATAGCAATGGGGTCCTTGGAGATTGATCTCTTTGTTAACTTTTGGAAAATTGAGCCTACAGTTTCTCTAAGAAACTCCAGTACTGGGGAAATATATGTTAAGAAACTATTTATTTGGATAAAGGGAATCCTTGACATGTATTCACTTACGTATCTTCACTTGTTTCCTGTATCATATTACTTGTAAGGTCCTTGTAAGGTTACTCGTAATGTCTAAACATTATTGGAAGGCTTCTGAAAACATTATGTTGAAATGTCCGCAATGGCATCACAGGCAGTGAACATGAATATTGTTATGGAACCTGTAAGAAACTCATAAGAAACTCTGCTGAGTGCTGAAAATCTGATAATTTTAAGAAACTTTCAGTACTGACCTAAATTCTTAGTTTCTTATAAAACATGTTGTATCTTAAAGCTTTTTGTTATTTTCGTATTGTAGTATACACTCATTTTTTTTTTATAAGAAACCGCTTATAAGAAACGGTAGGCTCGATTTTTTGAAAGCTAAGAAACAACCCTACCTGAATTGAAAAAGCTAAGAAACTTTTGCAATTTACAGTTTTAATTTTCTAAGACAATACCTTATTCTCCTTGTTTATCAGTACCAACTTTGAAATCGTGCATGAAATCATGCATCCTCTCGTCATTCACATTCTACCAACTTTCGCTTTCTTCTCCCCCCTCCCCCTTCTTTATGCCATCATGCCACCCCATCGCTTGCTGGGCGTTTTTTGTAGTTTTTTGTTGGGTCTCGCCTACCAAAATCACATTTCATTTTGGAAATTTGCAGTCAAAACGCTGCCCCATCAACAAACTTTCTTTGAAACTTCTTTGGTAACTTATAACTTAGCAAGACACTTCTAAAATCAAATCATTCTTACCATGGGGTTCAGGAAATCCTTGAAGCTCCGCTACTTTCTTGATAGGCCGCCCGGTTCCCAGCGGTTGCAGATGTCCTGGCCATGATGAAGGGTCTTCAGTGAGAGTTGCATCACTTAATAAAGTGCCTAATGAGTAAATAGATATTAATAAACTAAATAAAGACATAGAAGCCATCGTTTCGGCTCTTAATTGCAAAAAGATCGCGTTCTTGCTTCCTTCCTCTCTGCCACTTTCAGCCACAAAATGTGAAGAGGAAGTTTTCTTTTTGATTTCTAGAATTCGATTGAATTGAATTGCAAAGTCTTCCTCATTCTTAACATCACAGGGAAACAAGGGATATGGACTGAGGAATTCCGTGCATTCCAACACGTATTATGAAAGGGAACAAGCAGGTGTCTCACGGGAAATTTTCTTAGGAAGATATTTTATCAGCAATTTGTGGCAAAAGATTGGTAATTTTACATGAAAATTGTCACTTTTTGGTACTAAAAGTTTCCTGTTTGTCCTTTAATCGTCGGATGCTAAAATTATAACGTATTATTCAACTACTACACGTATTTCTTTTATAAGAAACTAAGAGTTTGGCCCAGTACTGAAAGTTTCTTAAAATTGTCGGATTTTTAGTACTCAGAGTTTCTTACCAGTTTCTTAGAGGTTCCATAAAAATCTTCATGTTCACTACCTATACCCTCGTGAACATTCCAAAACAATGTTTCTGAAGCATTTTCAATGTTTAGACATTGCTCAAGTACCTTACAAGTAATATGATACAGGAAGTAAGTGAGAACAAAGTAAAAATATGTTCACTGCTTCCTTTATCAAACAAATAGTTTCTTCACTGATATTTTCCCAGTGCTGGATTTTTTAATTTTTGGCGATCTGAGAGTTGAGTTTCTTATGGGCAGTTTCTTATAAAAAAAATACGTGTAGAGGACTTAAGCTTGGCTCAAACTCGAGGAATATGCTTTAAAATGCATTAGAAATACAGTATTACCCCGCCACTAAGAAACTGACTAATAAGAAACTGTAGCCTGCCAGATGGCTCCATGTTCATTGTCCAATATTTTGTTCCTTATAACAATATGATATTTATAAGAAACCAAACAGCCTGGTTTTACAAAATGATTTTCTTAGTGGCCAGGTTATACTGTACGACAGAAAAAGCGTCAACATTATTTTCACTGAATTTGAGATTTCGTGGGTACCTTTGGAGTGCAGGATGGAATCAAAAAGTTTCAATTCCTTTTGGAGGCAATAACTTAACTAAAAATGCGTATTTTAGCAAAAATTGATTCAAGAATAAAGCTGCGATGATAATCTATGCCATAAGTGCTTTAACATAGCTTTTGGAAGTTCTTCAAATACTGTAAAAGTTTGTGACCGTCAGAGTTTCTTATAAACTAGCCTGCGTGCAGCCTCAACTCCACCTCAATGGAAAAATAGTTAATAGAGTCGGAGAAAGAATGTTCACTCTTTCTTGCAAAGCAGTCAAAATTAGCAAGTTTCAGGTGCAAGGCTTCTAAATTCGTTTACATTGATCTACCATGACTTGAAAATACACCAACAACACTTTTCAAAAAAATTTACAATGTTTTCGCTTCTTTAAAATCTTTTTCGAATTGCTTTTGCTGGTGAATTTTCAAAAATAGCAGTTCACATAAGACAATTCAAGAAACGCATGGAAAGCAAGTGCAATAGTATTCATCATGTTCGGAAAAGAATTTTGTCGTACAAAAATTTCGACAAATCAGTTTTAAAAGGTGTCAGCTCCATTTGATTACCATCATATAGCATAGGTTCCAAATCTTTAACTCTGCGTAAAAAGGTGGGTGTAAAATTCTGTGACCTATTTCTTCTGATTGAATGGCTTTAAAGAAAGTTTTGATACTTTATCTATAATTCTACCGTTAGACTTTTTAGCACTGTTGAATATTTTTCGAAATTACAGCGTATCTTACATTTCAACTCATTTGAGGATGTGACGTCATCAAATTTCTAAATCATAAACCAGAAGCGCGGCAGACTTTTGCTTGACACCATATTGTAGACATCCCATAAACTATGGTTTTCTTCGAAGTTAAATCAGGTTGCGTCAAACAGTTTAGAAACTACGATGATTTTAAGTTTTTTTGAAAATTTTTCTTGAATTCTTCAAAAAGAAGAAAAACATTTTAATTCTGAAAATGTTGAAGATTTCAGCGAAGTCCAACGGTAGAATTCTAGAGAAATAGCTAAAGCTTCTTTGAAGTTATTCAGTTCAAAAAAATAGGTCATTGAATTTTACACCAACCTTTTTAAAGATTTGGAACCTATGCTCCATCATATTTGACTATCAATTTTTTATTAGCAACTTATATATTCGGCAAAATTTTGACCAAAGATTTTTTCAGAAAATATTTCATTTCTGAAAATGAAAGAGAGTTTGTTGGACACAAACACAAAGCGATATACAAAACAATTTGCTTTCATCTAGAAACTATTCATCTAAAAATCTAGAAATAAAAAAGAAGCTACACATAACCGATAACATATCGAGTCATAAATTCATTAGTTAATTAAATAACACAATATGACCTAAGTATAAAGCCTAAAATTATCCAAAATATTTTTATATGTACAGCATCGATGATGTCTATGTACAAATCGTCCTTCCCCAATATTTCATGACCTTACAATTGGAAGTATTCGAACTCTTTTAAAATTATCCAAAGATTATTTCACATCTTTGATGAATCAAGAATTGAAACATGTTCGTCTTGTGATGATATTCGGCCTGTGACAGGCGTGGCTGATTTCATTTCCATCTTTTCAAGATGTACAATTACACAACAGGATAACTTGCTTTAGTTGCAATACCACATTGGTTGGCCAAGTTTCGTGACATCTTGATGTATCCTTGTTCACCCCAGTATGTGCCCCAGCTGAAATGCAAGCAACGTTTCAATCAAACCGTGCCAGAATAAAAAATATATAAAAAAAACGATGGTTAGAGTGTTAAACTGGACAATTTGCAAGACTAGAAGGCTGATTCCAGCTTTCGTGTGGTGAAACTATATTGGATTGTAAGCTTTTCGATTTGAGCAAATTTGATTGCCTTACAGATTTCGTTGTATCAGAGAGGCTAAATATGTAAAATGAATCAATTCATGCTCTTTTTCACATAACTAGTAACGTTTGTTGTTTAGGCTAGCCTCGATTTTCCTAAAAGCTTATCGACATTTTGAACTTTTAATGTTCCGTAAATTTTATACCTTTCGAAATAAAGGATGTTGAAGAAAAATTGAGCTCAGAGCACTAACTGAAAAAAAAACCGTGGATGTAAAATTAACAGAGAATCGAAGTTTACCTGTTCTTGACGAGCCAATAAGCTCTTCCATTTTCGGTTCCATATCCAACAACGAGGACAGCATGATCCAAATTTCGTAGACCATTTCCACAACTTGGTTCATAATAAACACCACTTTTGTATGATTGGAATGATGGATGGGTGGCATCGATAGCAACGGAGATTGGACCAATGGTAGCAACAGCAGCTTGGAGGGCTTGTTCATCACCACTTGCAATGTCAACAAAACCTGAATCTGTGGCAGCAACATATTGGGCACGGAAATAACAGTAGCCAAGTTCCTGCAACAAACAAATGGAGTAAAGGGGGTTGTTGAATTTACAGGGCTTCTTGAGAGCTCAAGGAGATCAGATTAGCTGTGTTGCCATGAGGACAAGGGGCTTGGGGGGGCAAGTCCCCCTAATAAACGCTCGTGTGGACTTGCTACATGTCTCTCTCTCTTTTTTAGTCCGAATTGTCCGGAAAATGCGAAACGGAAAATGACGATTTTTTTCAGGTTTTGCATTTTCCGTTTCGCATTTTCCGGACAATTCGGAGTAAAAAAGAGAGAGAGACTTGTAGCAAGTCCAACGCTCGTGCTGTGGATTATAACTAATCAATTTCCAAATCACCATTTATGTCCGTCTATTCATGTACATCTTCACATAAACATGCAGAATTTGCCAAGGATGTTTCAGTCAACCACACACTCTTAAATGAAATTCTTTTCACAAAATTCTTGAAATTCAATGGATAGTATTAACAAATGAAACTTACCCTGGCATAGTATGGATACGAGGCTTCTGTATCAATTCCCCTGTTGTCACGGATATATTTGAAAGCATCATCCATCCATCCACCATGGCAACCTTGATTTCCATAGCTTTTTGAACAATCAACCAAATTTTGTTCACTCAATGAAACAAGTCTTCCAGTCTTTTTGAAATGCTGCCCTTCAAGAGCACCAGTCTGCAAAAAAGGATAAATTGATTAAGATTGAAAGATTCTAAATTTGAAATCAGGCTGCCCAAACCAGCATTTGGTAGCCCCTTTGTAGCCTATGAGTACACTCATTATCCAATAGAAGAAAAGAAAGGGTTCTAAAGAAACAAAGAGCAAAGGTTGCCATTGCAATTTCCAGATTTCTGGAAACTTAATTTATGCTGCCTTTAAGTCTAATATTTTTGGGTCAGAAAATTGCCGAACATAAGCGTACGAGACGGGGGGCCTGGGGGCAACAGCCCCCCAACTTTAGAAAAATTATCGAAAATGAGCCCCCAATCGGGCAAAAAAATGCCCTCAGTCGGGCAAAAATTAAGCTAAACAATGGACTTTGTGTTGGGCAGCCCCCCTAGAATTTTTCTTCCCGTACACTCATGTTGCCGAAAGTAATATTTTTGGGTCTAAATTAACGGAAAATATGGCCATGATATTTTTGGTCATCAAATATAAGTCAAAAATGATATTTCTGGGTTCTTCAGAGGCAATGCTGGCCTTTGCATTGTTTCAGGATCTTTTATGTTCCTTTGCAGATATCAAGGTATAAAATGAGCTGAAAGATATTATTGGGTTGTAATGAAGTTAAACTGATATTTTTGGGTTTCCTGAAAATTTCTCGGACTGACCCCTATATGAGTATGTGCTTAGTGCCTCCCTGGGCATCTGGGATACTCTTAGAATAGTTAACGATTAGATTCTTGCTTACCGAACTGAATGACCAACAAGATCCACATTGTCCTTGATTTTTGATTGGGGTGACATATCCCTGGGTTCTCCAGTCTACTGTTGCTGGAAGTCTAATGTTCATTGGGCTGGTAAATTTTGTGGTATTGGTATCTAATTTCTCTGGTACACGGACACAGCCACCCATTGTTTCTTTGAATTCTGTTGCAGTCTACAATGAAAAACAGGATATTAGAATCATCAATTATTATGAATCAATGTAGCTCTTAAATCATTAAATGTTTCATAGCAGGGTGTGTTTTAATTTCTTTTGGTAAAGAATAGAAAAAGCTATACATAGAATTAAATTCATAACTTCAAAAGTTGAGAGCAAAGTGTGTCATAACTTACAAAATTCAATTCATAGCTTCAAAAAAGTTGCGAGTAAAGTGTGTCATAACTTACCAAGTCTGAGAAATGATTCATTCCCTTCTTATATGAATGCTTTCCTTCTGCATTATGTCTGATAATTTCTTGAAGATTCATTCCCCAAATTGCTCGTCTTACACTTTCCTCTTTGTGATCCTTGTAAAACTTGCCATGCATTAGTTTCCACTCAATCCAAGCCTCATCTTTGGAGAAATCATGCTCCAAGGGAAGTGACATGGAAGCCACAAGAGGCAAAAGAAATATTAAGATCTTCATGGTTGCGTTCTGAAAAGAGATTGAAAGTTATCATTAATGGGGAGCAAACTGCTTTGAAAATCAAAGAACAACTGGGCACACTTTCTTCTGACAGATCAATTTCCATCCAGGTTGGGTACACCACTATCCAATCATGTGCACCAGTTTTGAGCATAAGTTTTGGGGTAGTTTTGGCACAACCATTCTTGAAATGAGCCACTTTTCGGTAGAAATTTTCTTAGATGGGGTCCAATTTTTATTGAAATTCAGGATTCACAGGTTTGGTTAAAACAACGGTTTCGTAATGAAACATTTGTCGGAAACTTCATTCATATTCCGGGATTTGGCCACAACACAGATTCTTGCAGCACAAACACCTCATATGACCTGCTAATGAAAGAATGAAGTGCCACCTATCCTGGATTATGGTATTTTGTAGTAGTTATGAAAGAAGGTATTTTAGTATTTTTGAAAAAATCTGAAATTATTTATATCTTTCAAATATCAAAAAAACTAAGAATACTCTGATTCAGGAAAAGTGCCACCCCCCCCCCCCCCCTAGGCCCTGGAATTTCAACTCATGATGGTTGAGCATTTCTTTGCTAAACATAGCATCTCTCAGCAAACTTTCACTTTCAAGTACTTTGATCACAGTCAGTGAAACAAGTGACATCATCAAATCACATGACTGTAGGCAAGGCAGATGAAATTTCTGTTTCATCTCTTCCTCCCCTTCTCTATTGTGCTTTTGCTTTCCTACCCCAGTTCACTTCCTGTCCCTACCAAATATATCGTTGTCTGCAATCTTTTGCAATCATACCACAAGCTAACCTAACTATACCATACCAGTGGCATACGGCTTCGGCATTGCACGCAACCGGCATTTCTGTCCCTTCTCTAGTTAGGTTAGGCCCCTCTGCTCTTCAAAGCTTCCGGGTTTTGTCTAAAATTCCCATATATGAAATTATGATGAAATCCACACCACAGAGGCTTGCATAAACTGATTTTGGTGAATAAAGGATTAACTGCAAAAGCTAAAATATCGCATGCTATATATTTTGAAACGAATAACTAAGTTTGTGTGGCGTGTATGCAGATACTTACAACAGATAGAGTGAAATCATGCTCAAAAAATGTGCGGAGGAAAACAGGCCTAACTTACTAGAGGGCCTAAGCAACTTTGTGCTGCTTTTTGCCACACGTGACTTCACAAACTTAGTCATATGTATGATGCTCAAATCGAAAAATTACTGTACAAAGTAGACAAGATTAATCCTTACCAAACTGTTTTACTTCTTCTCCTTCTTTTCTTTCTTGCACCGATTCAGAAAGTGATGTCCATCGCCCGATTCCTTTATTTTATTATCAAAGTCACATGTGGTCACATGGTCATATGATTGATCACATTATTTCCTGCAAAATAATTGCGTGATCTGATTGGTTAATGACGCCCTTCGACAAAGGTCACATGAAAGTAAACCACACGATGTCATGACAACAGTTGGTCACGAGATGTTGGTGTGGGAGTCGGGATACTTGTTTTGCACCCGAAAAAATGCTGCAAAAACCCCATGACCTTGCGTGGTTTGGTTTGTGTCAACCAGCTCACAGTCAGGAGTTCTGCTTTCAATCTTCTTATTTATCTTTCAAGCAAAGAAATTCAAATTTCAAGTCTTACGTACAGTACAAGCTGTTTGCAAAATCGGCCTAGCTTTCTGTTTACAGCATAAGGACTATGTTTACAGCAAGTTTAGAAAAAAACTGCGTTTAAAACATAAAAATCCTGTTACCTTTTTAAAGACGGTAAAGGGCTAAGAAATCTTTGCAGTTTTGGGGACCTTAATTTTCTCCGGATCAATACAAAATGCGAGACAAAATGTACAGGTCCAGTATTGATAAATGTTATGTTTCCTTGTTTTGAGCATAAATTTTGTACTAAAACCTTTGGAACCTCTTCGGAACCAACCAGGGGCGGATCCAGCCCGAAGTTGAAGGGGGGGGGGCAATTTGCAAAGAGGGCGCCAAGAAGACGGCAGGAAATAAGCACGCCGAAGGCGCGCAAAAATGTTTTGGACGCTTTTCAAAGAAAATTCTTTGATTCATTACTAAATAACGCCTTGATTTATGCGTTTCCCCCATATCTAAATCGAAAAAGTTAGAAAACTATGCGTTAGAGTCAGGATGAGGGGCACTTTTCTCGCCAAAACAGGGGCGCGCCAAGCTGAGTTTTCATCGTGAAGGGGGGGGGCAATTGCCCCCACTTGCCCCCCCCTAAATCCGCCACTGGAACCAACTGTATACAGTTGCAAATTAAATGTTGATGTAACGTGAAATTTGCGATAATGTTTAGACTTTCCCCAACAACCTCGTCCCCAGGCCTTTTTGGGACGAGGTTGTTTTCCCAAGTCTATTTCTTCGCTTCCAGCATACTTATTAGACTTATTACAGTTGACGAAATAGACTTAGAAATAGGCAAGTCGGGGCAAGTCTATAGCAGCCCAGACATGAGTTTTCATTCCTGGTATAAAACGCTCGAATAGCAGACTGTTATAGTTTGTTCATTGGACTTTCTAAACGTAGTAGTATTTTGTGTTATATTTGTGTTATGTTCATTGCCAGGACATTCTGCAAAGTACCATTCATAAAAAAATTACCGGGCAAGTTTATACCGAAAATTCCTTGATCAACAGAACAGTTTATTTCACTCTCCATATCTCATAATTGAAAACAAAATTTCTAACCAATCTTCGGAGAATTTTTTCGAAATGTGCATGAAAATCTCAAACTACTTTGAGTTTTACACTCTTTTTTTTATAAGAATATTGTTTGTAAGAATATTCAGGCTCAGAATCATCCAAATTTTAAGAATATTATAAGAATATTGCTCAGCCTCAGCTCGTATATTTGTGTCTCATTTTCCAGCAGTTGCCTGTTTTGCGATGCTCATAACATTCTTATTGTTACAAATGCTTAAGGTGCGCCAGTCTTGCCCGGTGAAGTTTTCCTGTTTACTCAACACGAGAGATACACTAGTTTATATTTGATATGGGTTCCAAGAAAGCCCGGAAATCAGCTCGCAAGTCAGCCTTCAAGAAGAGAATGTTCTATGGAAACCAATTCACGAAGGAAGAGACTAACCATCGGGACCAAGAAACTACTGTCACTGCTGAAGAAAGGCCCAATGAC
This sequence comes from Aurelia coerulea, assembly GCA_039566865.1. Taxonomy (NCBI): domain Eukaryota; kingdom Metazoa; phylum Cnidaria; class Scyphozoa; order Semaeostomeae; family Ulmaridae; genus Aurelia; species Aurelia coerulea. Next base: position 22,736,688 of record CM076953.1, on the reverse strand, counting down.
GTTAGGCCCAATGAATTGCCTTCGACCTCTGGGGAAGAATCGACCCCTAAGAGGCAAAAGCTGTCCACTAAAGATGCAGAGCCTGATGGCACAAATGACGATGAAAATGATTACTTCCTATTGGTAAACGTTGGCCTTCTTTTAGGAATTCTCGTCAGTGTATCAAAATGCCCTGGCTGCTTTGCAAAAATTGAGATTACCAACGTTCTTTCTTCTAGAATGGGCTTTGCAAATAAGCTAAAATTCTGCTGTACTTCCTGCTCCTGGGTGAGACAGTGGTATTTGTCTGAAGAATGTGCAAGCAAGGAGGGACGTGGAAGAAATTTTTATGAAGTAAATGGGCGTATGGTAACTGCATTTAGGGAAATTGGTAAAGGACACAATAGTATTGAAAATTTTGCTCGATGCATGAACATGCATGGAATATCAAAAAGCTCATATTTGAATTTATACGAGGATCTCTACGATGCATATGAAAATGCAGCAGAAGCCAGTCAAAAGAAGGCTGCTTCGGAGATAAGACAGTCTGAGGTAGAGAATATTCAAGGGAAAACCATTTGTCAGTGTTCTCTTGATGGCTCATGGCAAAAGCGAGGACATTCGTCTCTAAATGGTGTAGTAACCGCAATATCAAATGGCAAATGCATAGATAGCAGAGTTTACTCAAAGCATTGCAAATCATGTCAAAGATGAGAGTCAAGGAAAGGAACACCAGAATATGAAAGATGGAAAGTTGATCATGATTGTCATATCAATCACAATAAATCTTCAGGAGCAATGGAAGCTGCAGGGGCAATAGATATCTTTTGCTCATCTGCTGACAAGCATAATCTCATATTTAAAGATTACATTGGTGATGGTGATACGTCATCATTCAAAGAGGTCGTGCAAGCAAAACCATATACGAGATATGCAGTCACACCAAACAAACTTGAATGCATTGGTCATGTCCAAAAACGTTTGGGTAACAGATTAAGAACCTTAAGGACAAATTACAAGAGCAGTAAAACTCCACTATCAGGTAGAGGAAAGCTAACTGATAAAATAGTAAATGCCATGCAGAATTATTTTGGTTTGGCAATAAGGCAAAATCAAGGAAATCTCTATGGAATGAAGAAGGCAATCGGTGCAATACTCTGGCACTGTACTGACTTCCAACATGAAAGTTATCGGCATCGATATTGCCCAACTGATCCAGACTCATGGTGCAAATGGAGACAAGATCAAAGCAATGGAACTGAAAAATACAAGAAGAATATCAATCTGCCTCAGTGGATTCATGATCTCCTTGTCCCAATCTTCAAGGATTTAAGCAGTGATGAGCTCCTTGAAAAGTGTCTCCATGGCAAAACTCAAAACTGCAACGAGGCCCTCAATAACATTATTTGGACAAAATGTCCAAAAAATATTTTTGTGCAAAGAAATGTGTTGGAAATTGGAGTAAATTCAGCAACCATAGAATTTAATGATGGACCAAAGGGAATTTATGAGGTGCTTTCACATTTTAATGTCAGACCTGGGTATTATTTGACCAGAAAAAAGTCCGCAGAAAAATTGTTGAAGAGGGTAAAGGCAACTGAAAAGAGACGGTCTGCAATAACAAAAAGAAGGAGAAAGCAGCTAAGGAGTATACAAAAGGGTTTCATAGACAAAGAGAAGGAGAAAGAAGGTGGAGATTCATATGTTGCTGGTGGACATTAGAGTTTGGAAGCAAGACAAAACTTTAAATGGCATTTTCCGGAAAACATGTTTTCACACAATATTGACTTTTTGATGTCAGATATTTCTAAAATGTCTTTCGTTCGATCATTTCTTCATAATGATATGACACATATCAGATTTGAAAAAATAAGAATACTTTAAAAATATGTTAAGGCTCAAAACGAAAAATTTCTTAAGAATATTGAGGCTGGAAAAAATTTATAGTATTCTTATAAAAAAAAAGAGTGTATGTACACGGGCAAAACACAGAAATATCAAGAAAAACAAGCTACTAAAATGGGCCTAACTAACTTCAGTTAGCAATAATTTCTGAAGATGGCATAATTTATGACATTTATCGATGATATAAATTTCTCTAACAAAAATGTGAAAATATTCTTAAGAGAATGCAAATTTAATTACAAAATGTGCATAAAGAACTATATCACTTTAAAATGCCTTTCAGTTTTTAAATTATACGTCGCAAAAATCTAAGAGGTATTAAATGCATTTCAACAAATTGAATTTCAACATGATGACCCCACTTTTCCAACTCTTCCGCCATTCCAACATTCCGGAAGAGCTCTCTTGATGGAATGTTGGAATGGCGGATCCAAGGGAATAAGACTGCAGAGATAGACTCGGGGCAAGAAGTCTAGGACTTTCGTCAATCAAATATTCGTTTCCTTCAACATGAAAAATTCTTCGTCCGTTGGACAAGATAAATTTGAATCTTCTGAATCAGGTTCTAATTTTACTGAATCGTCTTTGTCTTCTAGTCCTTCTTCCTTGCCAAGTGACAGTGGAAAGTTGTGTTTGTCCGATATTGTCAAAATAAACATAACAAGAGCGCCAATGCAACTTGTACCACCGGATATGTAAAATGCAATGTCGTAGGATTTTGTCTGATCATAAATTAAGCCTGAAAAGAAAATGTAGAATTATATATCAGTTAAATTCATATCATACTGTACAGAACTAGGGCAGATTTTGTAATACAATAGCACGAGTTGCTTTTGTTGACACCTCAATTCAAAGCGATTAGCGATCACAGACAAAGGAAATTCTATCAACCAGTAATTCAAAACAAACAAAGCCGCAAAATTTTCTCTGAAACCCAGGTAGCTAGCTCGCTCGCTGTGCATTCAAGAAATTATCTTTAAGGGCAAACATGAGCATAGATCGAAAGAAGAAGGATATATCTACACATCTACCGCGGGCATTTTATTTCTTTGGTCCAGAAGCTGAGCAGTAAATGTTTTGATAACACCCAAAAAAGTAAGAGAATTGAATCGCCTCATAAACGGCTTTTAAACCAAACAAATAAAATGCCCGCGGCAGATGTGTAGATGCATCCTTCTTCTTTCGATCTACGCTCATGTTTGCCCTTAAAAACAGTTTCTGGAATGCACAACGAGCGAGCTAGCTACCTGGGTTTCAAAGAAACTTTTGCGGCTTTGTTTGTTTTGAATTGCTGGTTGAGAGAATTTCCTTTGTCTGCAATCGCTAATCGCTTTGAACTGAGGTGTCAACAAAAGCAACTCATGCTATTGTATTACAAAAGCTGCCCTTGTTACTGTACAGGGTGTCCCAAAAAGATTGTGCCTCGTTTGCCCGAAGAGTGCAACAAAATGACAAAAGATTCCTGCAAACTTTTTCATGATGTTGCTCACCAGATATTCAATATCAAAGTTTGCTGCCATCCCATAAAAATCCGTTGAAAAATGATGGAGCTATGACCTTCAGAAGACCAAATTTGCCTGATGACTGAAACCAGCGGTGGGCCATTTTGTCTTAATATGTTGCAGTGATAAGTAGCTTCACATTTTTCAACGGATTTTTATGGGGATAGAAGCAAACTTTCATTGAATATCTGAAGAGCAACATGATGCAAAAGTCTTGCGAGAATCTTTTGCGTTTTTTCGCAATCTTCGGGCAAACGGGGCACAATTTTTTGGGACACTCTGTATAACAGATCGAAAAATGAATTGGTTGCACTCTTGAGGCGGACTGTTAGAGAATTTTGTTTGAATCAAATAGAAAATCACGCCTATGTATGCATCTATTGTGTACGATTCCGCCCGCTCGAAATATTCGACTACTAAATCGACCTTAACAAACAGAGTAAGAGTCTTTGGGCAGTTATTTCTTTTTTCACCGTGAATTCGAAACCAACAGATTTGTGGAGCTCGATTTATCATTCGTAAATCCAGGTGGCAGCCATTTACCAGAACTATGTTCGCCATTTACCAACCCAGACCCTTTCCTAAATTTCAAAATAGTTTATTGTGATGTGCAGTTTGGTGATAAGTATTAGACTCATTGCAAAAGTCTCTTGTTTCGCTTCTCAAACTGACTTGTCGCTACAACAGACTTGTCGCCTCAACTTAAGCGACATCAACAACAACAACAACAACAACAGCAAGCGAAAGTTAGAGGGGCTTACGTAACGAGTCTAGATAAGTATATCGAATGAGTCAGAAAAATGTATGGAGGTTTGGAAATGGCACTCCCTGTTTGGAAACCTGTACCTCTCAAACCATTTATCAGGTTCTTATAAACTAATAATACTTGTGTAGCTGAAATAGCAACGTAGACAAGAAAATTCAGCTTGTCAAAACTGGTCGTATCGTTTCCAAGCTACTAGAAGTTTTTCAAAAATGGTTCACCTTAAAATTCTACAAAACATGCCTAAAATCCTTGAACAGAGTGCTCGCAACTTAATTGCTTCAAATTGAGCTAAAGTCGTTTTTACCCCAATTCTCAAAGCTTAAATAGCAGATATTGGCTGCAACACCAAACTGTTGTTAGAATAACGTTACTAGCCTTTTCCTAGACTGAGTTCCCAGTGGGTGCAATTCAATAGTAGCTAAAAGGTACACCACGCTCGTTCATACCATTTCATAGGATACCCTTTTCTCTGACTTTCTAGTTGGCGAAAAGACCCCGTATCATGGAAAATATTGAGGGTAACCCCCCTTTGATTGAGTATCACTGAGCCCTAAAGAAATCTGTAAAGTACAAAAACTGGCTCTGAGAGAATGGTTTGGGATTTTTGCACTTTATTACGATTCACTTTACTGATATCTCTTTGTTGGAAAACAATAGAATCCCATAAACCTTGGGGTATCAAACTTGGGCCAGGAAATTTGACGTTTATTCTAGGGTCCTAAATCCACCAGCATTTAACTGCTTTTGGGTGGGGATGTCTTCTTAAGAAAAATAACCCGTTTTTTCTGAAATTCTAGGTCCTAGGATTCTGCTTCAAATATACCCCTTTCTCAGCGCAATCATGGATGAGCCTGGTGTCATGTTTTCATTAACATTGCAGCCACCGGGACTAAGTTGTCTGAAAAAGAGGCAAGGCTTACCTGCAAGAGGAGGACCGGACATCATGAAAACAGCATTTATTGCCAACAGATTAGCAAGTCCTTGCGACATTCTTTTACAGCCAACTGTTTCTAACACAATTACAGCAATTTGACCGGTTATGCATCCTTCACAGAGTCCAAAGATAATTGCATAAAGGCATAAACTGATATATCCAGTACCAATGGGAACGAAACAGTTGCTTAGGCCAATACATAGCATTGAAATAGCAGTGATAGTGCGGACTCGGATTCCAGAAAAGTTGATCAAGAAACCGAACAATATTTTACCAGCTGTTGATGATATAGATAAATAACTTATTAGCAATGTTGCTTTTATCGTTGGCACTCCTCTTGTTGTTGCTAAGAATACCTGAAATGGAAAATTCAGAAATTTAGGCCACATCATTTCTTATTCGGCTTTACGCCACACTAGACCTATGAGATATGGCAACAACAACGACAACAATGACAAAAACGACAACAGCGACAACAACGACGATAACAACGATAACTATAAACTTTTAATCGGTCTAGCGTTACACCATAGTCATGTTCAAGTGAATCGAGGTTCCCAGTCATTAAATCACTGTGTGCATATTTTTCCGTATTTTTCTCCTAGAAGTCGTGGGCAGGACACCATCCTTGGTTGTACTTCTTCCTTTTAATATTAAATCACCAAACATCGGTTCCTCCTTAAAGGCTCTTGTGCAACCGGCATGCATTGCGATCTTTGTTTTGTTTTTCATGGATTTCATTGAATTCAAGTCGATTTTTTAGGTCGACGATTACTAATTTCAAGTTGATTACACACGTGAGGAGAAGTATGGCTGCATCTGGTATGGCAACATATTTTCTGGTTTTACCATGAAATTGATACAAAAATGCGTTGAATCAGCACAGGATTGAAAGCACGTTGATCAATGGGCCTAAGGCCAATATTTTTTCTTCCCACGGCCCATGTCCAAAGCATCCAATCAAGCCAACGTTCAAGCATGGAAATTCCAACCACTCATGGTTCTGATGATAATTCCCCCCTTTTAAACATAGCAAGAAATACTGATGTAGAGCAAACTATGGGCACCAATCTTCACGCAAAATACAAACAGAAATGGTCCACCGAACCGGATAATCAAAGCAACACTTAGGGAGTTGTCATTTTTAATGCTGGGTGTAGGGGTGGAAGAATTTCGGGCACATATGGAAAAGTTTTCTTACCCCATTCACTAAATTCAATAATATTTGAAATCCCATTTCGAAATACTGAGCAAATTTCATACCCCAATAATAGTGCTACTCATGTCATTCATCCATATACATTGTAGTAATGAAGGAAGATTTGATTGAGGGAAACTTTGCAACACTATTATTCCCAAGCTCCATATAAGAGGATTATGAAATTTGAAGAAAAGGGTGTTAGCTTGAAAGTGCCAAATAATGTAACCCAGAGGAAACTGGAAGGAAACTGGAAAAGGTTGAGGAATCAAAGAACACTTACCAATATGATTTCAAATGACTTTTGCATGCACACACCACACAGTAGAAAAATTTAACATTTTGCAATAAATATATAATTATATCTATGGATGGGGATGTCTTCAAAACTATGATACCCCATCTTGAATTAGCAAAAATAATTAGATAACCCAATAAAACTAGGCTAGAAAATTTAATACCCCTCCAAAAATTCTTCCACCCCTGTACCCAGCATTAAACATGACAACTCCCTTACCAGATGAACATAGGGCACAAAATATCCAAACAGAAATACAGCTATCGATATAACCATAATCCTATATCTTTGATCTTTCCAAAGATCTTTTTGTAAAATAAGTTCACGAATATTTTCTGTAAATGTCAGCTTCACTCCTGCATCACTTTGTCCTCGAAATCCTTTCTGCAGTCTTCTTTCAATGTACATGAACACAAACTGCGTAACAAGCATCGTTACTACGAGCAAAGTCAACATTCTGTACGTCCAACGAAGCCCAATGTTCTCCAAACAATATTCAATAAAAGGGCCTAACGATAAGGTTCCTAAACCACTGCCACTAGCGGAAAGGCCATTGGCGAGAGTGAGATGCCGTCTGAAGTATTTCTTGAGTGCAATGACGGTTGGAAAGTAGGCCAAAGAAGCCCCAGTACCGAAGCATAAGCTGTATGTGATGTAAAGTGTTGTTATGTTCGTTGCAAATGATGAAAGAAGAAGGCCAAAAATGCATAATAATGTTCCTATTAAGGACACGTAACTGATAGGTATCGTCTCACATAAAGCGTTGCTGAATGGACTAAAGAAGAATGTCGCTCCAAATGCCAGTGAACCAAGCCATGCTAGAAAAGAAGAGGTGCAAAAAAGTTTAATTGAGAAGACGGATTTCTAAATATTACTTGCTGAAGATATTATTACTTAATATTAGATATTATTACTTGCTAAATTTGATTTTCAGACATTCTGAAACTTTAGCGTGCAAGCAAAGGATTCTGGGTGACACTGATTCTTTAAAATTTGTTTGAACATCTTGAAAAATAACATGTCAAAACCCTTGTACCGACCAGATACATCGCCAAGTGTCAATGAGGCCAAGCAATCCATCATTTCGACAACTTGGTCCAAAAATTCAAGGCGGTCACAAAATACCGACAATATACCATCAAATCGCTTTTACATCAATCAGTACTTCTGAAAAATATTTGTGTGTTCGGCAAATAAAATGAGATATTTTGGACGAAAGATCTTTTTGCTTTATCGTTTATTGGAAACAACGATATGTCAATTTCTAATATATCAATTTCTAATTCAGCATATTTCCACTGTTGGCTGAAAAAAAATCAAGCTTCCCAAAAAATGGCAAGAACGGATGAATGTGGAGAGAAAAGTTCCGTTTCACTCTCCCCTCCCCTGTGTATATTGTTGTCGTTCGTACCGGCTTGTTTACGATAGCTAAAAATAAACAAATAAATAATAAAAACTTTCTTTATCTTGTATACTCCAGATCGCAGCACTTTCCAAGTTTAAGCACAGAGACAGTCATCGGTGTAGGGGGAGATAAAATTTGGGAGGCTGCCCGACAAAAAATCCATTATTTGAGAAAATTTTGCCCGACTTGAGGCGGATTTCTGCCCGATTATGTCGGACTTTTGCAAATTTTTCTGACGTTTGGGGGGCTTCCAGCCCCTCTGTCTCCTACGCCTATGGAGACAGTCTTTAGAGAATATGCCGAATATGCTCACTGTCTTCATCCATTGTTGATACGCTGTCGTGCTGTGACAGAAAATTTTCTTTTGCAGTTGAAAGTTTGAAGTGTTTACTTTCCGTCAACTAGCTACTCGTTGCAAGGCCTTGCTCTCAACAAGGACAGATTTTGTAAGACAATAGCAGACAAAGGAAATTCTCTCAACCACAAATTCAAAACAAACAAAGCCGCAAAAGTTTCTCTGAAACCCAAGTAGCTAGTACCCTCGTTATGCATTCCAGAAATTGTTTTTAAGAGCAACCATGAGCATATATCGAAAGAAGAAAGATTTATCTACACATCTACCCCGGGCTTTTTATTTCTTTCGTTCAGAGGCCGAGCAGTAAGTGTTTTCATTATACCCAAAAAAATAAGAGAATTGAATTGCCTCCCAATCGGCTTTTGAACCAAATAAATAAAATGCCCGTGGTAGATGTGTAGATATATCCTTCTTCTTTCGATCTATGCCTATATTTGCTTTTAAAAACAATTACTGGAATGCACAACAAGCGAACTAGCTACCTGGGTTTCAGAGAAACTTTTGCGGCTTTGTTTATTCGAATTACTGGCTGAGGGAATTTCCTTTGTCTGCGATCGCAAATCGCTTTGAATTCAGGTGTCAACAAAAGCAACTCATGCTATTGTCTTACAAAAATCTGTCCTTGTTCTTGCCCTCTGGAAACCACAAATATTTAACTTGAAATTTTTAGACCTCTTTATGTCAGTTGATAAAAAATTTTTCATTGGCGTTTGATGATGTGATCAATGAGGTAAAACCCCGGGTAAAACTCTTCCAAGTTGGCAAGTTCTGCTACAGAACATTCAAAGCTCGTATCTACCGGTATAACGAATACGTTGCACCTCGGCCCCCGGAGTAAACAAAGCCTTTTTGCTCCTCGGGGCATGGGCATTGTCCTAGCAGTATTGTAGAGTAATTTTGTAAATAGTGCAGCTCGTAAGGTGCATCGTATAATTTCATTGGAATAAAAACATACATTAGTAGCATCAAGACTTCCTTCCCTCTTTGGGGTTAATTTGATAAAATTTTCTCACCAGAATTAACATTCGTTGTCAGAAACTGCTGCATTACTTCAACATGGAAAATTCCATAATTGTTCAAAAGTCCAAAACATACGAATCCAACAGTAAAACTCGTCAAACAGATCAACCAGCTCCATAGACCATCTGCTCTCTCGTCTCCCTTCATATCTCCAACAAATCTATAGCAAATTCATTGATTTCTAGGTATCCTTCATTGAGTTATATAATGGTTCTCTACGATCTTATCTTCCCTGCACCGACAACACAAGCTTGCACTATTGGCACTCGAAAAATAAATGTCAGTCTCTCCATGAACGCTTGTACTCTTGTGGATATTTTTTTGTTTCCTTCCTGTACAAAAGCCGCACCACGCCAGGCAGCTTTGCAGGAAACAAAAGAAACTGTATAAGCCTCCTTTTCCAAATGAGGCTCGCTATGCTGGCCGTGTTTTAGGTGCTGAGATACTGAAGAGAAACGCTGTGGTGTGTGATAAAATACTATTTATACTACTAAAATACTCCCCGGGTACTATAATCGGATTTTAGGGATTTTGGGGAAAAGCAAAAAATTTGTCCTTCTTTTATCGCAAATCAGCAAATCATGCAGGTGAAATTTCGAGATTATTTACAATAATAATTTATATAATCATTACATAACAGCCCTGAATAAGTCCTGCATGGCAGGACGAAATATTGGCAAAATGTAAATTTACACACATTTGCTGCTGTTTCTTTGTTGTGTTGTGGTGTTTCTGCCTATAAACTTATTTCATGGGCATTTGCACTTTGGACTTACTCTTACTAGTGTAAGGCAGTTTCCAAGGAAGAGTTGGGTAAAAACATCCCGTTGTGATGACCGCCCTGAAACAATACCCTCTCAAGAAATATGATGCCCCTAATGAGCTTGAAATTAAACTTTCTTCCCTCTTTCATTTCAGTTGTTTCTGCATCAAACTATTCGGTTTCCTAAGTTTCCTACTTAAAATGATGTAATTCCCATTATTATGCAGACTTGCCCCAAGTCTGTTTCGTCAACTGTAATCAGTCTACCAGAAAGTTTTCCCTTCAATTGTTTTGACGAAATCTTTTTGAGGGCAAGTCATGCAATGCCATCATGCCGTGCTGCTCAAAATCGCAAAATCTTCCCAAATGTCTTGACAGTGTCGTTTCTGGGGGTTATGCGAAATGTAACTGTTAAATGTGGTTTTTAACAATCTCCAAAAACATGACCTCTGGCTTCCATGAATTCTGACACGTCCCCGCAAACTTATCGGCTGCTAATCTTGAGTATCCTTCTTTCATCAACTCACCAGCTTTCTACGGGCTTGAAACTCTTGTTTAAATACATAAAGCATAAAATGACCTTCTTGGAGGGGAGGATGAGCTGGAACTAGGCGACGCCCCAGAAAACAGAGTAAAACACAGAGGTTTTATGCCTAAAAGGGTTTGTGCAAGGTTAAAAGCTCTCGTTGTCAAAGAGCAACAAAATCTAAAAATATCCCATTAAAATTGATGTTGCACTGCACATGTGCCGTGAACGATGGATGGGCAAAGAAACAATGCTGTGTGTCTGAGTGTTTTATTTGTTCTATCTACAGACAAACCTATCTACCATTTAACATTGCACAAGCACGTTCCCTTTATCAATGCTTTCCTGAGGCACAAAATAGTCTTCTTGGCTTTGAATGTTTGAATACAGTAGTTCATGCACAAGACTCATGCACAAGGTGGTGGGTGGTTGCAGCAGTAGTGGGAGGTTGTGGTTGCAGCAGTAGTGTTGTTGTTGTTAAGTTGTACGGCGAAGCAATGGCTTTTGCCGGAAGTCTACCAAAGATTCAGTTCAGTTTATGAAAATATAGTCAAAGTAATATTGTAAAGTTTGGCACGGCCCCCTGTAAAGCTACAAAAAATAGTGTGAAATGAAATGAAAGCTAGTGGGTGGTTGTGGTTGCAGCAGTAGTTGTTGTTGTTAAGTTGTATGGCGAAGCAATTTTTGCCGGAAGTCTAAATCCAGAGAAAGTCAAACAAAGCTGACGAGGACGAGGTAACATTTGGATGAAAATCCAAGGTAGAACAGGACCTTAAAGGGGCTCCTTCACCAAATTGTAAAAAATATGTAAACACCATTGTTTTAGGTACAAGTCCATTATTTTTTGCAGTTTGTTTGATGGCTTCACCTAAGCTTCACATAGGCCATCAAAATCGAAAAAAATATCATTGTTTGGTTTTCTCTGTGAAGTACAAAGATTTTCCTTCAAAATAACGCTTTCATTTTGAAAAAAGATGACAAGTGATCTTGCCTTTCATAAAATTGCAAAATCACTTCGAAGACTATTTAGAGATGGGACGAAGCCCTAGGAAACAATCATTGTTTTCTACACTCTGCAGCAGCAGCAGCAGTTTTATTCCGACTTGTTCCACTGTGCCTAGTATCCCTTGCATCCCTGTGCTCTCTACAACAGTAGCAACGAAAGCGACAACAACAACAACAAAACAACAACAACAACAACAACAACCTCCATGGGTACCATAAAATATCAATTGCCGCAGAAAATAGCAATCCTTGTGTCTTTACGTAAATAAAAGATGGGATCTCATAGGTTTATAGTAGGATAACGTCTAAGGTCTTACCAGTGGTTGCACTGTGAACTCCATGGCGTAATACTAGAACACGGTGTAACAACCCAAAGTTGCAATGTATTCCAAAACAGACAAATCCAGCATAGAAACTGACTAAGCATGTCAGCCAACTGTGCCAAGAATCAACGTTTTTAGTCCATTCATTTTCGCTTGACATTTTCAGTTGTTTTTCATTTCTTCTTGAGGAGCCTTTGCACATGACTTCTTTATGTTCCTTGATGGTTCTTGAGGAGCATTTGCAGATTGCTTTCTTATGTTTCTTGACAGTTTTTAAGGAGCAACGGCAGATTGCTTCTATGTGTTCCTTCTTTTCGTCGCAATTCTTGTCGTTCGCCATCCTGAAAGCAATTTCCAACTGCTAATGGTGGCAGGCTACGACAGGCAAGCAATAATTGAAAACTTAGGATTGTCAACAATAACTTGGCATAATTAACCCTCACCTCAGAACCTCAAATCATGAAGTGTCCATTCAGTTGAAATATTGAGTTTAATGTCCCTTGAATTCGGTATATTTCTCAAGAATAACAAGCTTACTGGTGAATATTTATTTTTCCAATAAACAACAGATAATAATCCATAGCACTTTAAAGTTTGACAGCACTCTTGTGTTCATTCAGTTGACATTTTGTAAGGCAGTGTTTGTTTACATATTGGAAGGATTTCTCCTCATAAGCCGCAGTCTGTTGTTGGCACAGTGTGTTGTTGGCATCTGTTCAGTATTCAGGAACCGGTCATTGTCGACCAAATACAGCAATGTTTCTTTGTGAATGACATGCACAGGCTGATGAATAAATGATACCAGATTCAGGTTAAAAAAGATATCATGAAATTAACCAAAACTTAGAATAGAAACAGAGAGCAGCTACTTTCGCCGGTATACCATTGTTGTTCGATGTTGGCGTGGTTAAAATCCCACAACATTCTTTTCAGGTTATGATCACACGATCTTCACATCTTTTCTAAATGTACGTGCAATATACCAGGAGTTATGTCGGCTCAATGAAACCTACAAGAAAGGCTAAAGCTCATAAGGTTGTTGACAACATCCTGGCAGTTCTTGATAAAAAAATTTAGGTTAGGACAGATGCAAAACAAGCTCTTGAACAGAAGGAAACAAGGAGCTCAGCTGAAGGTGTTGTTTAGGCCTATTATTGACTGGTTCAGTAGAAGTTCCTTTTGTGCAAAACAATGCAGTATGCACCAAACTCAAAGTTCAATCTATGGAGCTTCATCAGTCCTGGATTGTTGATAAAAAATTTTGGACACATGCAAAATAAGCTCTAAATACTGTATATTGATCAGAAGAAGTACCTTTTGTCTTGAAGACTGTTCCAAATGCAACATGCTACCATGATGCTACCCAAATCGAAAGAGGGGCAAAGATCATGTTCTTAAATACAGGTTCAGCAGTTTTGGATTGTTGATAAACAAATTTTGGACACATGCAAAACAAGCTCTAAAATACTGTTTATTGACATGAAGAAATACCTTTTATCTGGCACAATGCTTCAAATGCAATGTTCTCTTGTGTGTGCTTGTCCCGGGTAACTTGTGTTGATGCGTCCTGCAGAAAGTTAGGCCTGCCTGGTTTGTCCATAAGAAATCCAAAAAATCCTTACATGACCTGTGGCAGTGCTGTATTGACTTTGCCTGTACGCAGGTATCATCCAGCTATGCATCGTGCGGCCGAACTTTCTTTTATTCATAAAGGTGAAGATTCTTTCAATTTCCCTTCAAATAGACAAACAGGTGCCCATGCAAGCTATCTACCGGTGTTGAAATAAGTTTTTAAATCTATGAATATTGATCGGGGTATAAAGATTGAATCATTCATTTATGCAGGTGGTTGTCGCTTTTAAAGATATATATCATGTGATTTCCTTGATCAAGTCACGTGAACAAACAATGCCCTTTTATTCAATGAGCTCAATGTGCATTCTTTTGAATAAGTCTCTCTAATGCTGAGTAGTCGGAGAGATTACAACAAGCATTGTTGGCATCTAATCTTACGAGTTGCATGCAGCTCGTAAGATTGGATGCCATACCAATGCCTGTGGTAATCTATCTCCTCTCGATCTGTGAGAAGACAACACTGAATGCATATTCTTTTTAACTGCACATAAACAAGGGCAGATTTTGTAATACAATAACATGAGTTGCTTTTGTTGACACGTCAATTCAAAGCGATTAGCGATTGCAGACAAAGGAAATTCTCTCAACCAACAATTCAAAACAAACAAAGCCGCAAAAGCTTCTTTGAAAACCAGGTAGCTAGCTCGCTCGTTGTGCATTCCAGAAACTGTTTTTAAGGGCAAACATGAGCGTAGATCGAAAGAAGGATGCATCTACACATCTGCCGCGGGCATTTTATTTGTTTGGTTCAAAAGTCATCTAGGAGGTGATTCAATTCTCTGATTTTTTTGGGTGTTACAAAACATTAACTGCTCAGCTTCTGGACCAAAGAAATAAAATGCCCGCGGCAGATGTGTAGATATATCTTCTTCTTTCGATTTACTGCACATGCACAGCGAGCGAGCTAGCTACCTGGGTTTCAGAGAAAATTTTGCGGCTTTGTTTGTTTTGAATTGCTGGTTGAGAGAATTTCCTTTGTCTGTGATCGCTAATTGCTTTGAATTGACAACAAAATCAACTCGTGCTATTGTATTACAAAATCTGCCCTTGTTTTACTGCACATGAGATAAAGGGGCATTGTTATTGTTTGTTTGCGTGACTTGATTGATGACATCATGTGATACACATCTTTGTTTGGGTCCCATGGGGAGATTGAAGTCACGTGATTCTCGCACAGACTGGTATAATCAGCATACATAGTCACAGAGGAATCCTGGACAGCCTGGGGAAGATCGTTGATATAGCTGAGGAAGAGAAGGGGGCCAAGACATGAACCCTGTGGAACTCACATTTCTGTTTCCCGAACATCTGAATCAACACCGTTAACCCTACAGATCGCATGCGCATTAAAGATTTACTTCAATGATGTAATTAGCTTGACCGTTGAGAACAAGAGCGAGAAACAATAGCAGCGATGCACGTGACATCGTGAGCCTCAATTTTGATTGGCTACTAACAAAGCTGAAACACAATGTGCCAAAACAAAAGGGTCAGTACTTCGTCTCTCCAACGAACCCAGCAAACATCCAATCAATGCAGATCAATATTGCAGAAAAACACAACGAACTTCTCCTCTCTCTGTTCATAATACAACTTTATGTACATGATATATTCTATACACAAAACTTTCATGATTGTTGAAGTGCTATTGAATTTAAATAGTCGATTTGCTAGATATATTTCGTTTTACACTGGTCACAGCAAGATCATAAGATGATATCTGAAACAATAAACCTTTGAGCTAGTCCAGCTATTCTACTAAAGAGTCCAGATCGAGCGGGTTTTCCACATTTTTATACGAAAGGTTCGATCGAGTGGCTATCACTGTTGTTCATATTCGAAAAGTCTACAAAATGTATGAGAATAGCATTCGATTCAGTTTCTAGAATAGCTTAGATTTTGTTCGGTTTTTGACACGGTCAATAAAGGAAACCTTTCGTCGATACACGGGCAATCAGTTTAGAACGCTTACAATTCTTAATTTTTTTTCACAATATAGAACGGATTTCGTTGCCAGAAGAATTCAAAATTGCAAAGATTGCTCTAATGAGAATGATTGAAGATACTGATGCTTTTCATCTGTCACTCGTCAGAGCATGAGATGTCCGATAATAACCGAATCTAAGAGACGTGGCCTTTTTCTTTCTATCTGACATTACATGCTCATTAGTACTTCAAATAATCGTTCTGGTTTTCACGACAATTTCAACAAGGACAGATTTTGTAACACAATAGCACGAGTTGCTTTTGTTGATACCTGAATTCAAAGCGATTAGCGACAGCAGACAAAGGCAATTCTCTCAACCATAAAGTCAAAACAAACAAAGCCGCAAAAGTTGTCTGAAACCCTTGTAGCTAGCGTGCTTGTTGTTCATTCCAAAAATTGTTTTTAAGAGCAAACGTGAGCATATATCGAAAGAATAAGGATATATCTAAACATCTACCACGGGCATTTTATTTATTTGGCTCAGAAGCTGAGCAGTAAATGTTTTAATTACACCTAAAAAAGAAGAGAATTGAATCGCCTCCCAATCGGCTTTTGAAGCAAACATATGAAATGCCTGAGGCAGATATGTAGATATATCCTTCTTCTTTCGATATATGCTCATGTTTGCTCTTAAAAACAATTTTTGGAATGCACAACGATCGCGCTAGCTACCTGGGTTTCAGAGCAACTTTTGCGGCTTTTTTTGTTTTGATTTACTGGTTGAGAGAATTTCCTTTATCTGCGATCGATAGTCGCTTTGAATTCAGGTGTCAACAAAAGCAACTCATGCTATTGTCTTACAAAATCTGTCCTTGTTGACAATTTCAAGTTTTGCACTATCAAAAGAACGTTTTCAGTTTCATTTGCAGATTTTGCAAACGATACGGCAGTGATCAATGACGAGTGAAAAGTAAAAATTCTGTTAGATACAAACAGAAAAAAAATATAACCTGTTCTTTACTAGCAAATAAATATTACGATTTCCTACAAGGTATGTATTCTTGATAATTTTTACAGTCTTTTCTTGATCTTTCTAGCTTTTCTAGATCGAAAACTAGCCGTTTCTAGATATTTCTAGAGAAAACTATAAGTATTTACAGAAAGTCACATCTCTTCCAGTACATCAAGGAGATAGATTTCAGCTCTTAGAGATCCCAGAATACACATTTTCTTCTGACTCTGTCTTTGAGATACCCTTCAGGGCACGATTTAGAGCAAGGTGATTTTGTGGTTGCGTTGTCCATCATGAAGTAGCCTCGTTTGCACACTGAACAAAAGAGGTCCAAACAACCATCTATAAATGAAAGTGAGAAAGTTTCGTCAAAAGTATAAACGTTAAGTTTTTAATAAAAATCAAAGAATTTAATAACAAGGCAGTGAAGTTTCTTAATTTTTTATTTGAATAGTAGACGTTTGTTAGAGGCCCTAGCGCAACCGGCATGCATTGCGGTTGTTTGCATAGTTTTTAATGAATTTCGTAGATTTCATCCAATCTAACAATCATCATATCTGACCACCCATGAAAAGAGTCTGGATCGAGCTATACTTTCATATATTTTTAGATGAAAGGTTCGCTTGAGCTTCATTCGCTATTGTGCACAATTTTTGCACTATTGTCCAAAATTTCACAGATCTCCACAAAATGCATAAAAAGATCGTTCGATTCAGAAATATTTTGTGTGTTGTGGCATCGATTCTATTGACCAGCCAGGTGGGAATCTTTTTGCATCAGGTTGCATGAATTATTGAACACATTGGGAATCCAGAAACAAAACCAATGAATGCAATAAATATTTAAAAAGCATGAAGAAGATTTTATACTGAAGAGATACTGAAGAAGATTTTATATCGAAACGTTTTTGCGACATCGAACAGTTTTTGTTTTTATATGTATATATTCTGTTTGATTTGAAGGATGGTTTAGTTTTTTATATTCAAAAAGCATTAACACATACCTGGGATTGATTTTTGCTTGCAGATTCTATTTCCAGTTGCATCTATTTTCGGTGCATAACCCATGAAGCATTTTTTCACGCAGATCACGTGCTCCTTGTCGAAGTGAAATTGCAAATTGAAGCCAGGTTTGCAAGATGAGCATGTGTTCTGATCATGGCAGGACATGCAATGTTTCACGGGACAATCTGCAAAAGAAAATACATGTTCGATTTTCCTTATCTTTCATTAAAAATTTTACATTACATATTACGGATTACTCTACCTACAAACTCCTTTACAATACTGCAAGGACGACACCATGAGGAGCAAAAGACTATGACTACCAGTGGCGGACTGGCCCCCCTCAAAACCTTGCAAAAAGGGCCCCCTTTTTCCTGGAAAAGGGCCCTTTTTGCAAAATTAAGGAAATTTTTGGTAGAGTTGAATGTTTGTATAATGGACATCTCATTTCACATTTGAATCCTTCAGTGTTATTGAACTTACTCAAAGAAATGAATACAGTCGAGAGTGAAGATACGGATGGCGAACAAGGGAGCACCGTTGCAGAAAAAGTAAAGGCCGCCTCCACTTCTGCCAAAAGATGGTTCTCGAGATTCCTTCACAGAAAATAGTTGTTATAGGTAGTGTAGGGTAAAGAAATGACTGGGAGAGTCACTCTAAGCCAAAGTAAAGGCTGCAAGTTTCAAAAAATTTCCGGGACGCACTTTGTCAACTGCTCCACTTTGGGGGCACGCAAAACTTGGATTGTGAAAAACTGAAAGCTTTTGCCCGATGATTTTCATGAGAGTGTTCATTGATAGAAAACTGCAAAAATAATCTTGAGAATTTCAAAGTTTCCAATTCTGCTCTGGTAAGATGGGATGGCGATAGGCATTCTAAGCCAAATGACAGATGTTTACTCAAAAATTTCCCTGTGGATGCTTATTCATAAAACTACTGTTACAAATGATCAAAAATTCAATTTTAGCATCGGCAAACCTGGGATTGGGAGAAGCGTTGTAAGCCAAAGTAGAGGGCGTGTCCTCAGAAATTTTCCTGGGGACTTTGCCCCCAGACCCCTCATTTTGATGCTCCATCAGTTTATTTGCCCTGACCACACTCAGGCGCGGATCCAGCGATTTCGGTGACCGGGTTATTGCGCCGAAGGCGCAATGAAATTGGGGGTCCGGGGGCGAAGCCCCCGGAAAAATTTTTGGGCCACGCCCTTTTGCTTCTTGGGAAACGCCCTTTCTCCTTAGGCAACGCCCTTTTGAAAATGAAACGCCTAGTTTCAATAAATCCTATAGCAATGCAATTCTACGGCCATCCAACTACTTAGGGTTCTTATTTTTTATGCCTGAAACTAGCCTCAATAAGTGCACTGTAATTTTGTATCCATGACTATATCATAGTAAAGTGCATCTATCTGCAGCATTATCACGAAAAACAGCACAATGTTCTTTCTCTAATCTCTACATTCCTGAATTTTATAAGATTCGTTCTCAAGATTTCCAGATTTGCAGACTCACAATACTGAAGAATATTGTACGGTGCGACTACTCTCCTCCGTCGGTTTCTAGTTCCGTAGTTCAGTCCATGGTTCTTGGCTCCGTAGTTCTGTAGTCCATGGTTCTATGGTCCATAGTGTTTGACTACAAGTACTGAAAAACCTATGGAGCATATGGAGCTGCCTTGCGCAATTTTGAGCGGGTTTGACCGAGTTCTGACCGGGTCAGAAGCTCGAAATGAATGGGTGACCGGGTCAGAATTTCCTTCCCTTGCGCAAGACTAAATTCCTTTATGAGTAAGACAATATTCGTATTGAAATAACAAACGCCGGCTTGGTGACTGTTATTTTCACTCAATTAGTGAGAATTGAATCTTGCATTGAATTGAATCTTGAAAAGATAACTTGCAATGATATCATCGATAAGTGGGTACTGAAATTCAATATTGCGCCTTCGCATAATGCCCATTTCACAACGAGGAACTCGTATTCTCGTTTGGTCTGCGAGTCAGGCTAATTTCACGCAGATGATAAAAGTTTAGAGACAAAATGAAATATACATTATTCTGAAAATCTGACCGGTTTGTGCAAACCGTTCAACCCGGTCTAGATCCGCGCCTGACACTGCTGGGGGGGGGGGGGGGGGGGTCAGGAAGGGGTTCCTCAACAGTCTGAGAAACGAAAACATTATAGATCGTCTGGCCCATAATACAAAAAAGGCAAAATTCTTTTATAATGTAGGGACAATGTAAAGATTTTAATCATGCCATAAGAAGATATATCGTGAGATATATGCCTCATTTTCAAAGAAAGTGAGTTTAGCTTGGCTATTGATAAGGAATCGAGGAATTGCGACGAATTTTGCCCCTGACCTAGACTTGCCCCAAGTCTATCTCTTCCATCCGTCTACTGTTCCAGGATCTACCGCAAAGGGAACAGTAGACGGATGGAAGAGATAGACTTGGGGCAAGTCTACCCCTGACCACACACTCATCATCGAGGCCACACCCAATTAGGGCCCCCTTAACTCGTTCATGGCCGGTGCAAAAGCCAGTCCGCCACTGATGACTACCCCATGGCATTGTTTAAAAAAAGCTGAACTATGTAGATACAATTTTACATAAAGGCTAAATAAGATTAAAAACAGAAAAACGATAACTGCTGTACTGGAGTCTGTCTAATATTAGATGTCATGACCCATTTTCACTGTCACCGAATGATTGATGATGATGATGATGATGATGATGATGATGATGATGATGATGATGATGATGATGATGATGATGATGATGATGATGATGATTGATGATGATGATGATGATGATGGTGATGGTGATGGTGATGATGATGATGATGATGATGATGATGATGATGATGATGATGATGATGATGATGATGATGATGATGATGATGATGATGATGACCGTCAAATTTCAAAGGGACCAAACTCAACGTAAAGAGTTAGTTAGGCTGCACAGATAACTCAACTCTCTGTCAAATTCTAAAGCTACCAGGTTAAAATAAATGGTGGTATTTAAATCTTTACGAGAAAGGAACCGACAATAGCAAGGCAGAAAGAAGCTATCTGGAAGCATTGATACAAAAAATTTGGAAAAGGAGTAAAATGGTATGATCTAACTGGAGTTAAGATGATATAACGGCGAAAGTGCCAGAAACTCGATTTTGTTTTGCAAAAAAACATTCAACTCGAATAAGATTGATTTAAAAAGGCTAAAGAAACTCAAAAAATAACTATCTAATGAACTATAATCAATAACACAGAGCGGGAAGTAAAAGGTCCCGAATCATACAATTTTACACCCACCTTTTTACACCGATTGAAAGATTTGGAACCAATGTTAGATGGTTCGCTAATGATAGAGATTTAAGACCGAGATGGTGTCCTATCGCCCATGGTAAGACTGAGGTGGGCTAGAGAAATCTTTATAAACAGTAACAGATCAAGTGACAAATTTGCTACAAAAGCATCCAGAATTAACTTGAATATAAACCAAAGACAGACCTATATTTGTGAAAGTCTTTGTAACGGAATATAACTGACATCTTTTTGTTGAAACAGCAATCTGTAGTTGCCCAACATATGGTATTGAATGTCCATATTGGTAGAATAAATGTTTGACCAAACACACAAACAGAACGTCAGCTAGGAGATATGTTTGGATAAAGATCACCAGAGATAAAAGGATAGATATCTGGGGATTACTACGAAATGTTCTTCTTAGATGTCTTTCTGTGACTGTTATCATTCAAAGATAAAGATATTACTGAAGGATATTTTTAAATATTGGGTGTCCGAACAGCTTATCTGAGTTTGAAATACATGTTTTTCATTAAGAAACTTGGATCAGACCATGGGACTAAAGGTTTTTTAATTAAACATGAACATTTTCGCATTTTAGTACCAAAAGTTTCTTACTTTGTTTCTTATTTGTCAAATGTATGAATTGTCATGTCGTCTCTAACATAGTTCTAACATTTGCAGCTATGTTCCTTTACATTTAAAACATCATGTAGGATTACGTTCAGAACATAAGCGGCTAGTTAATATTACTCAAAAAGGTTCAACGACAGATTTGCCATAATGTCCTTGAATCTCAAGTTGTCAAAGTTTCTTATTACTTTTCAGAGATAGTACTAGAGTTTCTTTAAATGTTGGCACTCTTAGCACTAGCTTCGTATAAACCAGTTTCTTACAAAATAACGTGTATCACATTACCAAAATTAGACCACCATACACATCACATACTTGAAATTGTCACTTCCTCTGTTTTTTAGATGATCAAACTAGTTTTGAAGTTGATTATTTTCCGTTTCGTTCTCTTGTTTGGGTGTGAAACGCCCGGGGTGAAACGACAACTCGAAAACCCTATTTTGAACCACGCTCTTATCGATGCATTTGTGCACTATGCTCCAAAACCAGGCACCACTGAAGAAAACTTATCAAATAGATATGGAAAAAGACCAAGATCTCGTTGCCCAAACAAGAAATTTGAAAAATTGGTCTTCTGATCGAATTTGGGCGAATCTTAAAACATGGTTAGTTTTTGGGCAAACAATAGCTAGATTTGTATCATTGCTAAGATACGCAAAGCTAACAAAACTCTGTGCCACTTTAACCCTCTCTCTCTCTCTCTGTCTCTCTGTCTCAAAACTTGTCCTGAAAACTTTTGATATTTCGTACGAGTGGGTGCAAAGCAATCGGGACACTCAGCTGTT
Source organism: Aurelia coerulea (assembly GCA_039566865.1). Classification (NCBI taxonomy): domain Eukaryota; kingdom Metazoa; phylum Cnidaria; class Scyphozoa; order Semaeostomeae; family Ulmaridae; genus Aurelia; species Aurelia coerulea. The sequence continues at coordinate 22,714,408 of CM076953.1, read as the reverse complement.
GATCCCCTCCCACGATGCACTTGCACAATAGTTTATTAGACGTGCTGCCCTACAAGGTGTACGCGTTCACTTGATCATCTTGGGGGCACTTTCATGTGACATCTTATTTGAAACAGGCTATAGTTTAGGCTAAACGACGAAGGTTTCTGTGACACAGGTCGACAAATGAAGAAACTTCCCATAGTAATGTGAAAATCGCCCAGAATTTCCTAGCAAAAACTTTGAGGAACACCTTATCTTGCATAGCATAGCTTGGCGGCAAATCCGACCAGATATTTCGTTGTACGCCCCATGGAGCAAATGTGAAGTTCCCAAAAACAAAATTCTCTGATGAGACAGCATCTGAGACAATTTATGGAGATGAACTACACAGAATTATGCTGGATAATTTCTGATCAGAGGAAGCTGCAGGGGGCGTTTAGAGTGACGTAAAAAGAGAAGTTGGAATGAAAGTGGGTGGACATGGGAGTAAAGTAAAGATATTTTGGGACAATTTTACATGGGACACATGCTATTTAGGGGGAACACTTTACAAGGAACATGGAAGCTGCATAAAACCGCACTTTAGAGAGGTGAAAACTGATTGGCTTACCAAACACTACAAATAGTAACTCCATAAAATCATACGGACAGATTAAAAGCATGTATGCAGAATTGCGATCTACCAACAAAGTGATCCCTTAAATAAGTGAAGGCAGAAAAAATAGCAAACACAGAAAGCAGACTCACCCATGAAATTTCTTATTCCACCCATTTTGATCGTCTTTCCACTGTGTGTTTTCTCCTGAATTGTGTTTGAAATTCTATCATTCGTTGCGGATCCTACAAACTCTCCTTCATCATGGCTCATAACATATCCCTCATCTTTGACGTGCCAAATCTTCGCAACTCGTAAGCACAGCTTTTGCATCATTGGTGGAAACATGTCACAATTTGAAACAGTCTCTAATTTGCTGCTGTAACTTGGCTTGAATAAAGTGAAGAAGCAGAGAGCGATCATAATGTTCATCTGTGCAGAAATCATCTTTCAGGCGTGTGTAAATTCGTTGTAAAATTTGTAAAAGTGAGGCAAAACAGTGCTCCTAGCTCTTCTCTGCGTATTTCCAGGTGTAGACCTCTGCTTAGAAAACCAATTTCGAAGTTATGTGCTAGAATGCGCTCGATTTCACCGTTTTAAGCAATAGTAAACGACGATGATTGACGTTTTTTGTCACGTGACTTTCACCACTTCCATTCATTGAACATTGGTTAGTAGGATAAGGCCACAATCGACGTTTTATTTATCTGGGATGTAAATCATGTTCGGAAAACACCAAATCAATGAGATATTTCACCACTGTTACGTCACATAATGACAACCACTAATTTCCAATAGATAGCGCTGTTTACGGTGCTATCTTTGAATTATTGTACCTTTCACGAAAAATTTAGCCAAACCAAAACAAAAAGGTCCCACTTGAAAATGGAAGCAAACAAAGCGTCAGTGGTCACGGTTGAACCACTCGCTAAGTTGACAACTTTTTAGTTGGAACTCCTACTGACACCAACGTTACGCACCAACTTTCCGTCATCTAAGACGTCCCTGTTGAAATCGAGACGTCACTACCACAAAAAATCTTGCTCAAACGGGAACTTCGTTCTGCCATGTCGTCCTTTTTCCACGGAAGGGGGGGTTCTTGGCTAAATTTTCGGCAGGGGTCTGCCGCGAGCATATTCAAAATGGTACCGTTGGCTAGACTAATTTTTACGAAAATGGCACCCTTGGCTAGACCAAATTTGACCGTTGTTTCCTAGATCAATATTGTCAAATATGATACAATTGGTACCAAAATATGATGACATGCCCGTTCCCAAGACCAATATTACCAAATATGATACCCTTGGCTAGACTGTCACTAGACCAAAATTCCAAAAAAGTATACCCTTGGCTAGACTAGAAGTCCGAAAAAGTATACCCTTCGTCGCGGTACATCCCCAGGTACCTTTACTATGGAAGAACCCCCCCCCCCCGTGCCGTTTTCCTTTCATTTTGAAAATATGCAGTCTTGCTGTAAGCAAGCATATGATGATTTAAGAATTGGCCTACATTTAGCTGCGAACGTCGAGCCCTTAGACCCAAAGATACAGTTTTCCAATATTATGAGTAGCGAAAACACTGCAGTTCTTAGATGCCTGGCTGAGTTTATTATTGATGCTAACAAGCTGAGAGACTCGCTTCATATTAATACCTAGGCCCAGCATGTATGTTCCAAGATACCTAAACACATTCTCTTTTTTTGTGCTGCTATTTTACATTTCACCGTAGCTTCATTTGATACATTTTACTTCATTTCTCTCTCTTTTTATTTAGTTCAGTCTTTCGTTGAAGTTTTTACCGTTACTGTAATTTGTAACTATTTAATATTATGTGTTAGTTTAGTTTAGTTTTATAGCTGCCATGCCTGTAATAAGGTAGAGCTGTTTATGCTATTTTGATTATAATTTTGATTATGTAAGACGCTTTGCTCTAGGGCATCTTTTAAGGATTTTTCACTCTGGTGGGGAATCCATTGAAAGGGCAACTAAAGATAAGAGAGGGTCGTAGCTAACTTTTGAAGTAAACGATAAGTAATTTAGAACTCATTCTCAATGGTTAATTTTTATAAGCAAAATTTCCCGGAGGCTTGACAAAACTGTTTACGTTCTTTCGCAATGAAATACTAATATGATATAAATTTTGGTCAATCACAAAAAGTAAACTATAGAAATGAATCCTTCTAAAAGCCTTAAAATAGCCTGGAACATAAAAAGTTAACTTAATAAAATTATTTTTGACAGTGGCCGGGAAGGAACGCCATAAAATCTTGGAAACCTCATGTTTTGTAAACCTTATGACAAAGTTTCTGTATTAGAGAGATCTTTTGTCCACTTTTTTGGATTGCTGTGCTCCTTCCTTTAGAGGGTTCTTTTTTGGGTAAAACCTAATTTAAAGCTGGTAAGATCTTTAATTTTAATCTTAAAGATGGTAAGATTCTAGGGCAAGTGAATTCCTCAATTCACACGAGTTTTCAATTTTCCCGAGAAGATAGTTAAACACATAAGAAGGCTCTTGTAAGAAACTGTAGTAGCTCCTTCCAGTACATTAAAAACTCTGATAGGAACAAGGGTGTCATCAGTTTTTCTGAGGGTAGTATTCATTCATAAGCAAAAATGGTGTTAAAAAGGATGGGTATACCTTTCAGGGCAAAATTCTCACTATGTCCACTCCACTTTTTAAAGGCTAGTGACGCCCCTGACTAGGAACGATCAGAGCAGAGGTCAATTCGAATTTCAGAAACTTTTCTAATCTTTGTTGTGAGTGTAATTTTGAACAGCAAATGTGACCAATACAAATAGAACTAACAAGTATAATTTTCGTTGTGATTTGGTTCTTTCTTGCAATTCTTAAGGCTCAATTATGATATTATGTGTATAGGCAGTATTATGATGAATTGTGAAAACACAGTCTTGTGAACTATCAGAAACTCCACAAGAAACTTTTACTGTTAAGTTTTGAGCCCAAATATGAAGAAGAAGAAACTCTACTTAGCCAAATTTCCTATCAACACATCAGTGACGAAACCAAAATACATTGATAGAAACTTTTACTGATAAGTTTTGAGCCTAAATATGGAGAAGAAGAAACTCTACTGCAAGAACGAGAGCCAAATTTCCTATCAAAACATCAGTGACCAAACCAAAATACATTGATTGACATAAACTCAGGATTTCCCAGTTATCATATATAAATGGGTCAACACACCTCTAATCGATTTAAAGCCAACACCCTGTTTATTTGAAAATAAAACATTGATAATACGAAATGTTCAAAGGATAAAATCAAATCTTCAAATTATTATCTTGGAGATCTGCATATTTTGGTCAGTTCTTAGTGGAAAAACAAACCGATATTTTAGTGACAAGATAATTCAAATAATGTTATCAAGATAACTTTACAGATTAGAGGAGATATCAAGATCACAGAAAAAACAGAATATTCTCATGGTTAAAAACTGTCAAATAAATAAAAAGCAGCCAGCATAGATTCCATATCTGTCATATCTAAAGAGGCGAGGGGTGTATCACTCTGCAAAAATCTCGTACACCTTCAGCAACAATCCCTTTGTTTTCAAGAAAAATTCTTAAAAAACCCCTAAAAATCCTACTGTTTTAAAAAATCTCGTACGCCATTTCAGAAGAGTGATACACCCCTCGTAAAGAGGCTGGTGCAAAATCTTATGAGCTGTTTATGTGCAATGAATGACATGAAAGCAACTTCAGCTATTTTGCTATCATTCTAACGTTGGACTTTTCAGAAATTATTCAACATTTTCGAAATTATAGCGTATTTCATATTTCAGCTCATTTGAGCAGGGACGTAGGAAGCATCTCAAACTTGGAGGGGCACGACACTTCAAGGGCACTTTTTCATTAAGCTAAAGGGGCATTTCCTGAAAATAAAAAGGGCACTTGTTTGTTAATTGCAAAATCTTGGGGAGGCACGTGCCCCCAGTGCCCCCCCCGGTTCCTACGTCTCTGCATTTGAGGTACGACATTATCCAATTTTGAATCGTAAACTACCAGAAGAGCAAAAGATGTGTACTTGATGCCATATTTGAGACATTTAATAAACTTTACTTGTTTTGCTGAAGATTATTCCACGTTTCCTTAAAAGGTGTAGAAATTACCATGGCTTATGTTTCTTTCAAAATTCCCTTGAATCCTCAAAGAAAGAAGAAGAACCTTTTAACTCTGAAAATAATGAAGATTTCATGAAGGAAGAAGGGTTTCATGCAGAAACATGTCCACCCTGGGGTCTGGGGTTTGTCACAAGAGTGGCACATCCCCCATATGATTCTATAGATACCATAGCGGACAAATTGTAAAATTTCAACAGATAGCTAGCTGCTCAATGACTGCACATGACAGAAAGTTTCCAACCGATTTTCGTCATCTTCCTCATCTCACCATTGCAAAGGTGGGATGGCTACTTGATGAAAGCCATGTAGTTGAAAGCAACCCACATAACAGAGTCATGTTGAAGTTCAACAAAGTCACAGATTGATCATTGTAGACGGAATACATGAAGCAATTTCCTTCAGTTCATTGGGGGTGGTACCAATAGGAGACACTCTTAGCTCGAATGTTATGATTCAGAATATAAAAATTTCCCCAAACAACGAAGTCATAGTTACAAACATTTTAAAGTAACATTACAGTTTGCCACTATGAATTCTATCGTTATAATTTGGTTAACTTCTTGGCCTTTCTCGGTTGCAAAAAGTTTATCAGTGCGTCTACAGGAAACAAAAAATTGTTCCTGCAATTCACTTGGTCATTTGTAGGAGAAAGGTCTTTCCTGACATTCTCTAGGTTTTCAAGCAATGATCATAGAATTTAAAACTCAAGTTTACATGGATTCATCACCAAGGAAAAAGTAGTTTCATATGTTAAGGAATGCCCCTATAGCAGTTGTGGATAATACACTCATTTTTTTTTTTAAGAAACCGCTTATAAGAAACGGTAGGCTCAAGTTTTCGAAAGCTAAGAAACCACCCTACCTGAATTGAAAAAAACTAAGAAACTTCTGTAAATGTCAGTTTCAATTGTCCTGTCACACTCAAAAATCTTTTGACATTGTACAGTTATAGCAACTGTTTGGACATTATTTTGAGTTCGAATCATGTTATTTACTCGTTTTGAGAGACTTACTAAATAATTTGGGAGCCCTTTAGACAAGACAAAATCAATTCTAAACTTCCGGCAATAAAAATATAAGAAACACGTAAGAAACTTGTCATGGCAAAATGGCCCAAACATTTAAGAAACTTCCTACCAGCCCCGGACCTTAGTTTCTTGTAAAAAAAAATGAGTGTACATCACATCCATCGTTTCTAGCTGCCAAAGATAAAAAAGTTTTCTTTTTTATACATATTAAATATTACAATAAATCTTACATTCTACTATACCTTCCTAATACTGTACAACACTACAGGGACGATGCCAAGGGGAGCGAAGGACAATGACTACCCCATGGCCAACAGAAAAGACACGCAACGTTAAACTACATACAATTAGGTACACTACGATTACGAACGATTAAAACCTAATGGCTACTATATTAGATTCTGCCTAACATTAGATGTCGGGTCAGGTTTGTGATGAAATTTAAAAAAGTATGGAGATAATGAAAATATAATAACTAGTTGATTTTATAACGTGCTCCCATAGTGTACAGTATTCTGCGGCGTATTGCAAGCTACAAAAGCTACATCAAGTTAAAATAACTTTTAAGATTACAATAAAGATCCTAAAAAATTAAAGTATCTATACCATAGAAATGAAACTTCAAAATAGTAAATTTTTACTGCCTTCTTGAAAATAGTAATGTCCTTGGATTACCTGAAGTGGAGAGGCAAAGAGTTCCCGGTATGAGAAATTTTAAATACTAAAAGCCTACTAAAAGGGTGGAAATTTCTTGTCAAACGAAGAAATCTTTACTTCAGGTTCTGAGTGCTGATCCAAGTTTCTCATATACACACAAGTATCACAAATTCATTAGCACCGTGGCTTGGTGGTATTTGTGGAAGTTTGTCTTATCAACGAAATCACGGATAGGTTGTAGTGGCGTCTCAATAACAGAAAAATGTCTGAAGTCATTCATGGCCATCAAAGATACCAACCAACACGACACATATCTCCATGACGTCCTACAACTCTGACGTATGGGGTGGCCCAAAACAACTTCACGAGCAAGACCATACCGGTTTATGAAATCAAAGATCACTGACTGAAAAAATAAAGTCCACAAATTGTTGTGCTCCGTTTGTGTGGCTAGTATGGGGAACTGTAACTTCTATTGCGCCGTTTTTTAATCAGCTGCATAGGTCAAGCTTTAACTTAGAGTTTGAGACCTTCTTTGAGTCAGTGTGACAAGTGGTTGCTTATTTATGGCAGAGAGAAGGCAAAATAAGTGGTTGCATCAAAAACAGCACTTCTATCGTTCTCCAGTAATATCAAAATCAAGTAATGATTCCAGCGTAGTGTTTGAATTTTTCTGCATTTTTAAAAGGGTTTCCTGCATTTTGTTTTTGATGTATAAGACCCCCACACTTTTCCAAAAGATGGTCCAAGAGATTCGCACAAAATGGAATAAAATCCATATCTACAAAGGGGTTTAGGCAGAACAAATGTGTTGGTTGTGTGATCAAGCGATTTGATAAATGATCAAAGAAAAGATCTAACGAAGACATAGCCAAAAGGGCGTTCTCTGCGTTTTTGAAGAGTTTGAATGAAGTGGTTACGAAGACTTTCTTGGGGCCAAGCCCCACACCACCAGGTTCCCGAGAGGTGGCTGCATCTCTGCACTACACTTCAGTACTAATGGACATTTTCTGGGAACAAGATACAATCATGATGGAGTAAAACTTTATCTGGGTTAGGATAAAAACCATACTTTAAATTAATGAGGATTAGAATCAGGTAATGACAAAAAACCCATCAAAGTTAGTATTTCCCAAAACACTTACATTTAAACTTAAAATAAAACGAAGAGATATTAATGAATAGAAGGCCATAGAAGTCAATAAAACCCTTAAAAATTAGTAATTTTCTACAACATATACATTCAAACTTAAAATTTATTGATAAGAAATTAATGAATAGATGTCACTAAAACCAATCAAAATTAGTATTTTCCAAAACATTTACATATAAACTTAAAATTTAATGAATAGAAATTAAGGAATAGAAGTCACTGAAACCCTTCAAAATTAGAATTTCCTAAAACCTTTGCATTTAAAATTAAAATTTAATGAATAGAAAATTTTCAGAACTTGAACGTATGTAAACGTCCATTGAATCGTTTTGCTGTAGCCTTTAAAAGTGATCAAGAAAGTCGTTTCAATTTAGGGTAATTGAAATCTCTCTCCTGATCTGTTTCTAATAACTGCATATTGGAGACTTTAAAAATCAGCGAGCTTTGTGGCTTTCAGGGAAAAGATCGAATATAAATCATTAAAAATTGCCTTTGTTTTACATTAAGTGGAGCTTTCCATGGGCAAGATCCAAACTCTGCTGATCCTACTGAATTTTTACGACCGTAGAAAGTGATAACGATCAGCCCTCCTTTATTCTAAATACACATAGCACAAAGACATCCGTTGTGTTGAGCTCTGACTTTGTTACAGCCAATTAGATGCTTGACAGACTGCCTTTAAATTGCAGCGTGCTTGCAAAGGATCCTGAGCAAAAATGGCTCTTTAAATAAAGTCTGTACGTGCCACAGGAAATTAAGACAATGGCTGTTACAGGGTTATCTGGGTTATCTTAAAAAAATTTCGCTACGAGCATTTGCGACTGGTATCAAATTAACTTTACACACTTCAAAGTCTTGAAATAGCTTGGAAATTGTGAAAAAATGTGTTCTGACGAGCTAACCTGGAATATATGTTATTGTTATTACTCTAAACCGAAGAGAAACATTCAAAACGATGGTTGGAAAAGGAAAAACGAAACAGAATCAAAAACGTTAACAATTAGTGGCGAGTAAATTGTGATTTAAAGAGCCATTTTCTCCCAGGGTCCTTTGCGGGCACGGCACCATTTCAGGCTGTAGTGTGGATGTATAGTTCCCGTTTAGGCCAAATTTGATTTTCAGACAGTCTGAAATGGTGCCGCACCCGCAAAGGACCCTGGGTAACAATGGCTCGTTAAAGATAAAAAGATTTGATCGCTGATGATTTCAAAAGTAAAGTTTTAACAATATGGCTTTTTTCTGATCTTTTGAGCTTGGTCAAAGCAGAGACCGACAGTTGACAAGGGTGAATAGAAAAAGGAAGGCTTTATTCCTTAAAATCACTTACATAAAAAGCTCCCAACGGATAAATAAATGACTTAAAAACTAACAGGATTTGAATTTGAAACGAATGATAAGAATTATAGAGAAAGCCAATGAATTGCTTCTTTATGCTAAACCTGACTTCTTATCGCAATGTAGCAATGTTGAAGAAACAATTTCCAAAAAGAGGCGAGGAAAGAGCTATCTTATCGCAATGTTGAAGAAACAATTTCCAAAAAGAGGCAAGGAAAAAGCTGTCTGGAGATTTCATCATCATTAGTGGAAAGGATAATCGTATGAAGCTAACAAAATTTAGCAGAAATTAATTGACCATTTATTCTTAATCGATTTTTTTCCAGTCCACAATCAAGTTATGATCAAGACCTTTTCTCGAGAAGTGATCACAACTGATATCTAAAGAAATCAGTGACACAAGAAGAAAGCCAAAGTTCCATAAAAGTGACAATATTGACCATTCATTTTTAGATGATTTCTTCCTGGCCACTATCTGAAGAAATCAATGACACAAGAAGAGGGCCAAAGTTCCATAAAAATGACAATATTGATCGAGAATGAACGTACCATCTGTTTCTAAATTATTTCTTCCTGGTCACTATCAAGTTATGCTCAAAACATTTTCTGGAGAAATGATCAGAAATAACGTATCTGAAGAAATCATTGACACAAAAAGACAGCCAAAGTTCCATAAAAGTGACAATATATATGAATCGGCCATTTGTTCCCAACTCATTTCTTTCAGGTCACAATATAGCTAGGCACCATAGCGAGCCATATTTTCATAAAGTGGCAAAATTTAATGAGAATGACTTGCACATTCTTTAATTAATTTCTTCTTGGACACAACTAAGACAGCATCGATATGAGCCAGATTTCCCTGAAAGTTCATTAAGGCTTAGAAGGGAGCCAAAATTGGCGCAAAAGTGACAACCTTCACGAAGAATTAATTACCCATTTACCACAGATCACTTATGGGTTAAAAGCACCGACATTACAAGGGAGATGAGATTGGCACAATAGGGAATTAATTGTTCCGGTTTTCAGGTGAAAGACCTATTTTTGGAATTCACTGTCATTACACGTTTTTTTTTTTATAAGAAACTGGTTTATAAGAAACTAGTACTACGATGACCAAAAATTTAAGAAATCTAGTACTACGCTCAAGAACAGTTAAGAAACTCTAAAAGTTTATTTCTGTATGTCTCTCTTATTCTATGTCTCTCTAACAAAGGTACATTCGTCCTTTCTTGACTTTTAACTGCAAAATTGGTAAATTTTTGCCTTGATGTGCATGGCTTCTTTTTGATGACAATGTCAATGCAAAATGGAAGCCCTTTCTCGAGAAGAAGGCTCAAAATTGGCGCAAAAGTGACAACCTTCACGAAGAAAATACAAGTGAATAATTAAGGACATTAAGAAACTTTTAGTACTAAAACACCGAAATTTTCATGCGAAATTAAGAAACTTTTAGTACTAAGTGCTGATCCAAGTTTCTTATAAAAAAAAAACGTGTAGAAGAGAGTCAAAATTGTCACAAAACCGAGACAATTTATAAGGAATGAATTGCCCTTTCTCGTCCCAACTGATCTCTACCAGGCCAAAATCACGACCTGATCGAGGTGTCTTGTTGAAAATTAATGTGAAAGGGCAATTTTGGTTGAACCACTGTCGTTACAAGGGAGACAAAATTGGCACAAACTGATCACAATCAATTGTCCACTTTTAGGTGATTTCTTCTCACCTTGGACAATCCATTTTGTTGACAGATGACAAAAATGGCGTTTCTGCAGAATCAAGGCCAAAAGAGTGGGGCCAAAATTTCCATGAAACTGGCACACATTTTTTATCGATTTGGATCACTTTGCTTGGCACATATGAAATTGTATATATTCATATATAAATTCATATATAGCTTATTAAATAAGCTAGATGTGTATAATCGATGTAAAATAAGTTGACAACAACAGGAACTAAGGGACCACCGTTCATTATTTACAGAGGGGATGGCACTGAAGAGAAATGTTTTCTTGTCCAAAAAAGCTTCTTACCCAACTCTAAAAGTGACAGCAAAAACATCTACCCAACAATTTTAAGGTTGAAAAAATTTTGTCCAACCCCTGCCTCTGCCTATAAACATGGTTTCAATGTCAAACGATGTAACATGTGACTATGGATGTCAGTTGTAAATTCAACACTGTAAATATTGCTGACAAAGATGAACAAAGTAGATACTGAAAGTGAAATGGATAGTGTTGATAATATTGATGATGATATTGAGATAATTTTGGACTTTAAAAATTTGGTATTAATTGGTGGGAAAATTTTGCTTTTCCAACCTTGAAATTACATGAAAAAATATTTACCCAACCTTTTTATGTTAGAAAATTTCTCTTACCCAACCCATTTCTCTTCGGTACCAACCCCTTTATAAATAATGAACAGTCCCTAATAAGTTGGTAATTTATAATCAAATGGCAAGGAATATTTCTGTCTGTAAAAATTTATTTTGCTCTGGACTGGAGTTGAGGTAAAACTGAACTAAACATCTATTAGCTATTGTTTCAGTCAGTTAAAATCTGCAGATACAATAAACAAATTTTTCTATTTTATTTCATTCATTATCTGTGGTCATTAAAAAAAACATAGTTCAAAATGGTACAAAGAAAAGTTTGAGGAAATATTTAGACTTTACGAAAGAAAAAATTAAAAAGATGTCAGAAGTGGGATTCGAACCCACGCCCACAAGATGTGGACTGCGACCTGAACGCAGCGCCTTAGACCACTCGGCCATCCTGACATGTCTACCATAAAGCTAATATTTTGTATATATTCACATTTGCATACCAACCAACCCTTGAAATCAATAAAACTTAAAAGTATCACTTATAAGATGAATTTTTACAAGATACTATCAATTTGATCCAATACTGAAAGTTTATTTAAAATTTGCCATGCAAATATGCTGTGAGTGCGAAAAAAGGTTCTTCATTTCAACATTCAATCAAGAGCTTCAATATCTCGTCCGAAAAAATACAAGCCTTTCCTTTTTAATTTCATTTGCAAAAAATTTAAAATAAGTTAGCAAGGCTCTGAATTGAAACAAATCCAAGCAATTAGAAATAGTTTTCTGCTTTTCTCTATTTTGTGGCTGGCATCGATCAGCAAGCTTGAATTACATCTTAGTACTTACTGGGAAAAATTTCCTTCAAGCCCAAAGGTCTTCTATCTATTCAAACATTAACTTGATACAATCCTGCATATTTTTAGGCAAACCTCTCGAAAATAATTAAAAGAAAAATCTTCATTTGAGACAAAAATGGTTTACTATAGTATCAATAAAGACCAAAGGTTAAGGCCTCTTGAAGCAAAGGAGTTGGGAATTTTCGAATCGCTTTCAAAGTTAAAAAAGATTTTTCAAACAGTGGATAAATTTCTATGGCCAAGGTCGGTATGCGAGATCCGCCAGAATTTTTCAAAACCACTTGCACATTTTACTGTACCCAATTTTTAGCAAGATTGTTAAAGTTTAATCCGATTTGCAAATTTCAAGAAATCTAAGGAATGCAAAATTTGATAAAGGAATCTCATTCCTAAAAATTACCAACTAAAAGTTAGTAATTTTTTACTAAAAGTTTTTTGAAAGAGGGCGTCCAGAATAAAAACTCTATAAATTTGAATAAATCGAAACAATTCCTAATAATTTTTCAGTATGCATTGAGAGTTGGAATATTAATCTTGAAAGTCCAAATTTGCCTCTACCTCCACACCAGAGCTTTCATATTTTGGCCTAAGCTCGAAACATAATACGCAAAACAAGCAATCATATGTGCCCAAAGGACTATGGATAAGATCTTAAATCCTTACTCGTGCTTGGATAAAACAAGGACAGATTTTGTATGAAGATAGCATGAGCAGCTTTTGATTGACACCTCAATCCAAAGCGATTAGCGATCGCAGACAAAGGAAATTTTCTCAGCCATTAATTCAAAACAAGCGAAGCCGCTAAAGTTTCCCTTGAAACCCAGGTAGCTAGTTCGCTCGTTGTGCCTTCCAGAAATTGCTTTTAAGGGCAAACACGAGCATATGTCGAAAGAAGAAGGATATATCTACACATCTGCCTCTGGCATTTAATTTGTTTGGTTCAGAAGCCGATTGGGAGGCGACTAAATTTTCTTATTTTTTTGGATGTGATAAAAGTACTTACTGCTAAGTTTCTGAACCAAAGAAATAAAATGCCCGTGGTAGATGTGTAGATATATCCTTCTTCTTTCGACATAAGCTCGTGTTTGCTCTTAAAAACAATTTCTGGAATGCACAATGAGCGAGATGGCTACCTGGTTTTCAGAGAAACTTTTGCTGCTTTGTTTTTTTTTAATTAATGGTTGAGGGAATTTCCTTTGTCTGCGATCGCTATTTGCTTTGAATTCAGGTGTCAACAAAAACAACTCATGTTATTGTGTTACAAAATCTGTCCTTGTTTGCATCAGTGGTTTGCTTGGATTCGCCTTTTATTTTTTGTTTGTTTTGAAGAAAGATATTCTCTTGCATTGACATTTTTTTCGATTTTCAGCTTCTAAATTTCTATTGAAACGCGTGGCTAAACGTCATGGGTCTACTACACTATTTTCTGTGACTGAGAACGTTCCCCTAAACAGCGTGTTAGCAGTTTAGAGCAAAACCTGAAACCTCAGGCTGGGAGGTGGAGGCAAATTCGGACTTTAAATATCAAAGGGGTTGTACAACCCGTCCTCTCTGCGTGGCGCTGCGTGTCAAATGTGCGACTGTGTTTAGGCTAAACACAGTATAGCTGATGGCGATTTTGCAAAGAGAATAGTAATCCAAAGCAAGTATCTGCAACAATCTCAGTAATCGAAGCTTTGGTGGAGGATTTGTTTTATTTTTCTAACGCTGAGTTTTTGAAAGTTTTAATGGATATCAAAAGTTCCATCACATTTCATAGGCATAGACAAGAAAACACTGTAATGAAACTTACGTAGAAGCTGCGATGAAACTGGCCGCCATTAAAAACCCATAAGGCTTTAGTTACATGCGCGGGTTGTCCCGTACTTTCCGACTGTTTGCAAAAATCTTGTACAGCTCATTTAATACTTAAACTCTCAAAGCACCAATATCAACAAACAAGGGAGGTGTCTTGCTCCAAGTGAAATATTGAGAATGAATCTATTTCATTCCATTTTAATATTAAAATTATTTATCCACGGTTGCCCCGTCAGTCAGCTAGACTGATGTTCAGGGGCCGTGCCTTACAAAATAAAAATCTACTGATCGAAAAAGAAATTAAGCACAAACATGATTTATATACAGTTCTTCAAAATTTTCTTGAAGGAAGATTTAAATTTAAGGGTTATTAAGAATTAATGCGACTTAAATCCTTGTCGCTAGCCTCGCCAGGGATGTGCCTGCCAATAGGGTCACATTTCGGTTACATTATCCGTAGTAATTATATTTTCACTTTCACACGTTTATTCCAGGACGCGGTCATGACTTTTTTGTGGCAGGCACATGCCCATTGCTTTTTTCAAAGGTAGACCCCCTGGGCCACTTCTGTCCAATTCATTCAACCAGTCGAATTCTACATGTTGAAGTTTCTCATGTTTTCCTAAACGCTAGTCACAAGAACACTGCATTCATTCACCCTTGAACCTACCCTTATTGTATCTACCCGATCACCATTATTATTATCAGCATTATCAAAATCCAACAATAGCTGATTTTCAATCAAAACAATCTCTGACTGAACACGCCTTAGTTTGCTGGCTCTTGTTCCAGAAATTCTCCTCTCTCTCTCAGTCCACTTTTTCGTGCTCTCAGTCCACTCTTTCGGCGATATTTCAATTTTAATGTCAATTCCAGTCCGTGTTTCATGTCTAGTACTCACTATTTCATTCGTTGCGGGCAACGAGGTGGCATTTTGCTGTGAGGAGCTACCTAGGCCTTCATCTTTGTTATCGGCCTGTGCCAATGCTGTTTCTTTGATGGTTCGTTGCAGGAAGCTCAAAGCAATCTTCGCAGCTCTCCAATGCCGTTTAGCCAAATTACGACGAAATTCCCTTTGAAATTCTCTGGTCCTCCAACAATAAGCTAACGGTGAAAGAATACTTGAGATAAAGGAGACGCATTTAACAGCAAATCCAACGTATGTTTGAGCAACTTTGTCCAATAACAACGAAATACATTGTCCGCATAGATTTTCAACCATATAATAGATAGCAATAGGTCCCCAACACAGGATAAAAACACCAACAAGCAGGGCTGATGTTTTAGTTGCACGCAGTTCCAAGATCTTCTTGATTCGCTTCGCAAACTGTTCATAAAATGATCCTTTCTTCCTGCAGTTTAAGCCGTGCGGAGTTTCAGCAAGGCGGAGCGCAATTATCCAGATCCATACGTACGTAAGCGTAAGAAACGCAAACGGCAACAATATCGTTAGTATAATGACCGATACACTCCATGTAGGCCATGGTACGTAAATGCAATTCTCCAAGCGATCCGGAGACACGTTGCCAAACGGCAACAAGTCGATAATGATAACGACAACGATTTCAGATATGATACCAATCAGCATACTGAACCGCGTTACGACCGCCTCGTAACGCAGCGGCAACTTAATTGCGATGATACGGTCGATACAAACTAGCACTAAATTCAGTGGTAGTAGATGGCTGCAAACGAAGTACGGGAAGCGAAACACGTCGCAAATCCAGTTCGGTTTGTATTCGAAGTCTAAAAGTTTGATGCAATAAACAGGCACGACAAAGAAACCTTGAACCATCGCTGTTATAAGAAAGCTTATGATTGGATAATTTGCAGGTTTTAAGAGTTGCGGGCTTGTAAACATCGTAACGAGCGTAAATAAGTTTACGACAATGATCATTACGCCAACTACGGCTAAGATTGGGATGAGGATAAATGTCGTCATCATTTTGAAGCTGATTCGATCAGTTGTGATTAATTGTTAAGATGCAGTATCACTCCCTGTCACATGAAATCACTTGCAATTAAGAGCTAGTTGATTTCGAACAGCTGAAATCAGATGTGATAAGTAGCAGACAGTAAGTACGACTCCCGGTAACATGAAATCACTTGCAATCACGAGCTGGTTGATTTCGATCAGCTGAAATCAGATGTGATAAGTAGCAGACAGTAAGTACGACTCCCTGTCACATGAAATCACTTGCAATCACGAGCTGGTTGATTTCGATCAGCTGAAATCAGATGTGATAAGTAGCAGACAGTAAGTACGACTCCCTGTCACATGAAATCACTTGCAATCAAGAGCTAGTTGATTTCGATCAACTGAAATCAGATGTGATAAGTAGCAGACAGTAAGTATGACTCCCTGTCACATGAAATCACTTGCAATCAAGAGCTAGTTGATTTCGAACAGCTGAAATCAGATGTGATAAGTAGCAGACAGTAAGTATGACTCCCTGTCACATGAAATCACTTGCAATCAAGAGCTAGTTGATTTCGATCAACTGAAATCAGATGTGATAAGTAGCAGACATTAAGTACGACTCCCTGTCACATGAAATCACTTGCAATCAAGAGCTGGTTGATTTCGATCAGCTGAAATTAGATGTGATAAGTAGCAGACATTAAGTACGACTCCCTGTCACATGAAATCACTTGCAATCAAGAGCTGGTTGATTTCGATCAGCTGAAATCAGATGTGATAAGTAGCAGACATTAAGTACGACTCCCTGTCACATGAAATCACTTGCAATCACGAGCTGGTTGATTTCGATCAGCTGAAATCAGATGTGATAAGTAGCAGACATTAAGTATCACTCCCGGTAACATGAAATCACTTGGAATCACGAGCTGGTTGATTTCGATCAACTGAAATCAGATGTGATAAGTAGCAGACATTAAGTACGACTCCCTGTCACATGAAATCACTTGCAATCACGAGCTGGTTGATTTCAATCAACTGAAATCAGATGTGATCAGTAGCAGACATTAAGTACGACTCCCTGTCACATGAAATCACTTGCAATCACGAGCTGGTTGATTTCGATCAGCTGAAATCAGATGTGATAAGTAGCAGACATTAAGTACGACTCCCTGTCACATGAAATCACTTGCAATCACGAGCTGCATGATTTACGATCAGCTGAGATAAAATATCACGTGTACCAACAACTTGTCAACAATCCCAAGAGTTGTGATCAGTTTCGATCAGCTCCAATCAGTTTCGATCAGGTGTGATTGGTTGCAAACATTGAATATCACGCACGCTCTGTTACATGAAATCAGTTGCAATCACAAAGCCAGATGAATGGGAACAGCTGAGATACGATGTCACTTGTGCCAATCACGTATGAACACTTCCAAGAGTTGTGATCAGTTTCGATCAGCTCCAATCAGTTTCGATCAGGTGTGATTGGTTGCAAACACTGAATATCACGCACGCGCTGTTACATGAAATCAGTTGCAATCACAAAGCCAGATGAATGGGAACAGCTGAGATACGATGTCACTTGAGCCAATCACGTATGAACACTTCCAAGAGTTGTGATAGGTTTCGATCAACTCCAATTAGTTGCGATTGGCTGCGATCAGTTGCAATCATTCAAAACCAAATTAACAGACCATAACATTTGCGAATCACCGAGATGAATATTTTCGTCTAACAACGATAAACTGACGCACTTCCCAACAGCTACGAGCAGTCTGTATTAGCTTCGGCTGCAGTCATTTGTAATCACATAGCTACATAGACTCGTAAAGCTGCGATTAAACCATTTATTGTTCAACTGTTACAGGCTGTCTATCAGTTCCTTCCACTCGAAACTAGCGTGAATCAGTCTTTATCACCCAGATCGAATACAATAATTGTGAATGTGATCAGTCTCAGAAGCTGCGATCAAACCATTCATTCTTCAACAGTTACAGGTAGTTCCATCAGTTCCTATCACTCGCAATCAGCATGAATCATCCAGTCTCTATCATCCAGATCTCATACAATCATTGTACATGTGATCAGCAGGAAAAAGCCAGAAAACTTGAGGTTGAGATAACATATATCTATCCTTGATCAGTAAAAACTGGAATGATCCTTGCTCTGTTCTCCGTTTGTCACAACAAGTATCTGATTTCAACAAACACTCGCTTTTATTGCTTCATAGATAAAGTAGCAAAATCCATGTTAAATGCACCACATATTTCTTATTTATTCGGCGGTTGAAAAATCCCTTCCTAAAGCGATAGTTTTGAGCATTTTCTAGCACTCCTCAGATTTGAATTCTTCGTTCATGGTTAGGTTCGGAAAAGAAATCTCCTTTAAACTGCCCATCTCCTGTGCTTTGGGAAAAATCCAATGCTAATTTCAAGCGAAAAATATGTTGTAATTCGTGACGATTTACAACAAACGTAGCATGCCCAATTCATAAGAGAATGTACAGCTGGAAACATGTGGGTCTTGTAAGATCGTCGTTTGGTTCCATTGTCTTTGATAAAATCAATTACTCAATCAATAAATCAACTAATCAATCAATCAATTAATCAATCGAAAATCCACGCAGCTTTTGTAGTAACCTTTCTCATCTCAGGGAAGGTAGCTTAGCTTGGTAGAAATTCGTAAAGGTCTACAAGCTCTGCTACTCTGTTGAAATTCATTCCCAAGAATTATGACTCATGTTTAAAGGCAATGCATTCATCCATTCAAGTGTTGTTGGTTCCCAAATGATACCTCATCTGCTACGAAGAACCAAGAGCTTCTCACAGTTTCATTATGTGTCTCTCAGTCTTGGAAGAAAGAATACAGCATGCTACTGCCTTAGTTTCCAAGAATAGCTTCAGGAGGCCAAGATTTGCATCAGGAAATCACTGTTCGCTCAACTGATATTAATAATCTGTAAGTTTGACTCTGGCAATATCGCATAATATTTGTTAATATATGGTCAACAGGTTCACGTAATATAAGTATAAAGTTTTCTGGCAAGGCACTATGTAGATGATAGTCTTGGGGTTCTAACGTGTCGAAGGTCAACATCGGGGGAAAGTAATTCACCGAGCTGAAATTGATTATATGCAACTTTGACGCTGGCAATATTGCGCAATATTTCATGCGGTTAAAATGTAGTCAACAGGTCCTTGAAAGAAGCGTACTAGAAGCATGAAGTTATCTAGCAAAGACATTATATAGATGATATTCTTGTGGTTCTGATGTACTCAATAGCAGCAATAAGACATCGTAATTTCCTGAAACGAAATTAATAATCAGCAGCTTCGACTCCTGCAATATCCCATACCCACTCGTTCCGTTTATGTATGGCCAAGATGCCCTTGATAGGAGCCTACTAGGAATGCAAACCTATCTAGCAAGACACCATGTAGAAGATGTTATTGGGATTCTAATGTACCAAGAAGCAGCATCAAGACGTTGTAATTCGTTGAACAGGACTGAGTTATCAGCAACATAGGTAGAAGCAATGTCAAGTAGCACTTTATAATGACATGGCAGGCTTTAGGGAAGAGCCTAACAATGGTGCAATGGTTTGTAACATGATTTTATGTGGACGATTAATTCAAAAGTGGAACGGAACGGCACCATAAATAGAGCATAGCATAACATGTACAGTTTGAGGTTATGATCTAAACGACATGGCGGACGAGCGATGCAAAACTTTGGCGCTGCTGGGTTACGATTGAAGAACCATCGACTTTAAAAAAGACGTAACAAGCCGTAACAAGTGAAGTCGAATGACGAAACGTGAAACTTTCGTGCAGCTGGATAACGACTGAAGGGGCTTCGACTCTACGAAAATGCTTGCTAGCAGTAGTAACAGCGCTTCTACAGAGATGAACGATGTTCAGTTGTTAATTCGCAATAAAACACGGCATTTTTTGCGAACGACCGATACATAAGAATTTGCTAACAACTTCTGAAAATGTTAGCAACTATGACATACCTCACAATTCAATTTTGACACCAACTTTGGATCTTTGACGGCAGAGAGTTTGTTCAGCGTCTTGTAAGCTGGAATGTAATAAAAGAACATTAAAAATTGAACCAAAGCAGGCAATACTTAAGCTGGTTTTCTACACCCGTCTAAGCAGCCGGCGAGAGGTCAGATGTTTTCCGGGGTCAATGTGAGATTAAGAAATAGTTAAATTTCTCCAGGGCGCTACAGTTTTGTATCGAGGACATGGGTGGGGAACATTTTGTCTGTAACTGCATGTAGGTGATTTCTTAAGTCCCCTCGAGGTTTGCAAAATTTTCAGCCAAAATTTCAATTGTCAGAAGCTTTGTACCCGAGAGATTTATGATTGGTTCGGGGACAGGTTTTGCTTCATTGTTTATTGGGATACAAAGTGCCGAGGCACTTGGACGGGGGTATGTTTCAACAAGCCGAGGAAGTGGATTGCCAGGAAAGAAGTTATTAAAAAAATGAATTGTGAGATGGAGCCAAGAGAAATTACAGAATAGAAGAATCAATCAATCAATCAATCAATCAATTAATCAATTAATCAAAGAATGAATGAATGAATGGACGAATGAATGACTGACAGGATGAAAAATGAGGATTAACGCTAAGAAGATAGCTATTTCAATGAACGTGGAGAAAATCAATGTATGAACGTCAGAATATTTTGAAGAACAATGAATGTAAGGGATTTCATTGCGTAGGAACGGGAAATCAGTCTTGATTGCTTTTGCAGTATATTAAGCTTCATAACAAAGTTGGAGGATAATGCAAAATTTGAGATGGGATGACATCTGCATAAAAATACTCCCTGTATGAGACAATCTGACGCATAACAATCATCTCCTACCTACGTTTCACATCGCCTACGATTTGCCAAACATTCCTATCTGTTTAACGGAAAGAAATTCAATATTTGCGTGAATCTTTGATCGAAATAACAAATGATTTAACGCAGATATAAGTCTAAATTTAAAGTTTCATTAACTCTCATCTTAATTTATGATGATGTTTTCCAAATATCTCACACCTGCCCACTCCAGTGGCAAACATTGCTTTGCTAAATATCCTGCTAGATTTGAGCGAGAAAATGCGAAATGGAAATAGGATAATTCGTTTAGGATGAGTGTTTTGTTGTTTAAAAATAGCAGTAAGAAAATTGTTTTGATTAAGGACAAACAATTTAAGATCTTAAAATATAGGAATCTAATTGATCGAACAGCCTGATGTCTTAAAAATGTAAGAATCTAATCAGCCTATGGTCTTACAAAATAAATAAGCATTCAATTTTAAAATCAGAAACGTATTTTGGTCAAGAATAGCAGTCATATTTCCAAAGCAATCAGTCGGAGTTTCAGATAATTATGGTCTTGGAACTGAACGGGTGTACGTCAAAATTCGTGAGATTAAAAGAATCTGAGTTAAAACAATAAAACATAAAGAACAAAACATTTTTATTTATCATGAAGTTATTTGCCTAAACAAACTCATCGAAATAAAAACTGAAATTAAAGAAGAATTAAGCAACGTCACAATGGGTGACTGGGGGATGACTTCTGGCAAACAGAATATCACAAGATCTAATGTTGTTCAAGTTCTATCAAGGCTATCATTGATTTATTCACTGTGCCTCAAGAAATTGCTCAGGCCAAAAGGCCAATTCTCTGGTTTGCAGGGGGAGGCATATTTGAGCTTTTAAGATTAACATGTCTGCTATCAAAGCACCAATACCAACAACCGAGGTAACCATGTTCGAGTTAACTATCGAGGAACATTTGAGAGTGATTAGCCATTGATTAAAGCTAAATTCACATCGCTGAACCTAACCAAATCTGAATACTTTTCTTATCTATATTCTAACTATCGAGGAACATTTGAGAGCCATGATTAGCCATTGATTAAAGCTAAATTCACATCGCTGAACCTAACCAAATCTGAATACTTTTCTTATCTATATTCAAGTTAACTATCGAGGAACATTTTGAGAGTGATTAGCCATTGATTAAAGCTAAATTCACATCGCTGGAGGCAACCAAATCTGAATACTTTTCTTATCTATATTCAAGTTAACTATCGAGGAACATTTTGAGAGTGATTAGCCATTGATTAAAGCTAAATTCACATCGCTGAACCTAACCAAATCTGAATACTTTTCTTATCTATATTCAAGTTAACTATCGAGGAACATTTTGAGAGTGATTAGCCATTGATTAAAGCTAAATTCACATCGCTGGAGGCAACCAAATCTGAATACTTTTCTTATCTATATTCAAGTTAACTATCGAGGAACATTTTGAGAGTGATTAGCCATTGATTAAAGCTAAATTCACATCGCTGGAGGCAACCAAATCTGAATACTTTTCTTATCTATATTCAAGTTAACTATCGAGGAACATTTTGAGAGTGATTAGCCATTGATTAAAGCTAAATTCACATCGCTGGAGGCAACCAAATCTGAATACTTTTCTTATCTATATTCAAGTTAACTATCGAGGAACATTTTGAGAGTGATTAGCCATTGATTAAAGCTAAATTCACATCGCTGGAGGCAACCAAATCTGAATACTTTTCTTATCTATATTCAAGTTAACTATCGAGGAACATTTTGAGAGTGATTAGCCATTGATTAAAGCTAAATTCACATCGCTGGAGGCAACCAAATCGGTACACTTTTCTTATCTATATTCAAGTTAACTATCGAGGAACATTTTGAGAGTGATTAGCCATTGATTAAAGCTAAATTCACATCGCTGGAGGCAACCAAATCGGTACACTTTTCTTATCTATATTCAAGTTAACTATCGAGGAACATTTTGAGAGTGATTAGCCATTGATTAAAGCTAAATTCACATCGCTGGAGGCAACCAAATCGGTACACTTTTTTCTGGTGCATCCGGTAGCTTTTCCACCGTCGAAATTTCAGGCAAAACCTGATGAGTCAGAAACTGTAGCTATTTTCTTATCGAAGTTGATATGTTATTTTATCTACACAGGTATTTCTTGTTTATTTAAATCTGATAATGGACCATTTTGACAATTAAAATTGAAGACTGGAGAGAGCGGTTTGTTCTGGTAAATGGCAGATGCAGTTCTGGTAAATGGCAGATGCAGTTCTGGTAAATGGCAGATGCAGTTCTGGTAAATGGCAGATGCAGTTCTGGTAAATGGCAGATGCAGTTCTGGTAAATGGCAGATGCAGTTCTGGTAAATGGCAGATGCAGTTCTGGTAAATGGCAGATGCAGTTCTGGTAAATGGCAGATGCAGTTCTGGTAAATAGCAGATGCAGTTCTGGTAAATGGCAGATGCAGTTCTGGTAAATGGCAGATGCAGTTCTGGTAAATGGCAGATGCAGTTCTGGTAAATGGCAGATGCAGTTCTGGCAGACGCGAATAATGTCAACATAGAGCTGGGCAAGGTGCGGTGAGGATTGCTACTGCATTGGAGCTGTTTCTAGAATTCGTTCAAACAGTTATCCATGCAAACCCCTAACCCCTTCTCTTCCTCTCCTGTTCTTGTTGCTATGCATATCTATCCTATTATTCTTTCGTTTACGTCACACCGATTCCCTCAAATTCGATTTCTATCTATCGAATTTACTCTACTTTTATCCTACGTTCCACTATGATAATGGGTTTAAGCCCAGAACGTCGTACAAAATAAAACTCTGTTCAAAGCTCGATTATTTATACTCTTATTTGTTTGTATTTAGTTATTCATGCTAAATGCAGGTCTTCGTAAAGTTGACTATATTTGCAATTGTTTTTCTTTTTGGTCTTTATTTCGGTGCTGTAAACAGCAATGTTTGCTTTGAGTTTAGGCCCTTCACTGCAGCTTCACGAGTTTAGGCCCATTGAAGGTGTTGTGGCGCAGTGGTGTAATCCTCTGACATTGCAGCCAGAACAGTCAGGTGGACCGGGTTCGATCCCAGGTAGAGCTCCATCACTTGAGCTTCATGACAAGGGGTCGCGGACTCGATTAGGCCTATTCTACTTCTGCGATCCCAGCGCTTGGCGCTAAAAACCGCAACTTCACCTTCAGAGCTACAAGCTTTCCGACGTCTAAAAATTTGACTGATTCATCCTGTACAGTAAATACTCTGCCACAGTTTATCCTCAAAAACATCTGGTTCACAAATGAGACCAAAGATTCAAAATCATGCATTATTTCAAATTGTTGATACTTTTTGTTAATTTTGATCTCTTTGTTTATACTTTTTCAAAGATACCAAGAAACGGAATTATTGGATTGCTGCTATCCTCTCTTATTTGATAAAATTTAGCTTAAGAATCCTGTTTTCGTTGTGAACACAAAATAGCATCCTTTAACTTTAAGTAATCTCATAAATGCATCACTCAGTTGAGTTCTACCGCTTCACAGTCAAATCCATGACGAACGAGGAACGTTTTGACACAAACATTGAATCCAAATCTCTGCCACAGTAGCATAATAAGTAGGAAAATGCCAATGTTTCTGCATGTGCTAAATGTTATGTCTCGAAAAAAACCTTCCACGGATGGGTTTGGTGTCAAATAGCAATTGTCACATAGACTTATGATTTTCCGTCATTTTTTCCCTGCGTTCTTTGATTTGCTGCTATCATTTGGCCAATAGGAACTCAAAATATTACTCTTAAAAACTGGGCCCCAATTTTCAAAATGGCCTAAACTAGCGGGAGTTCTCGTACACTTAACAAAATCACTTCAAAGTCTGGTTTAAAGAGCTTAAACATTGAAGAGCAAACTTTCAGTACAAAAAATAATGCTTCCCTGACCTGCTAATCGCAAAATATATACCTTTCAAGCCCCCAAGATTTTGTAATACACAAAAAAGAGCCCCTTTTGCTTCAGAAAGTAGTCTTAGGTGCATTCTACGGCCCTAGTTCTGGTGTGGTCTGATTTCATATCTCGGAAAGGTCTTTCAACAAAGAATCCTATTCTGAAGAATTCCGAATACTTCATGGCTGTTTAAAATACAGGGTGTCCCAAAAAAATTGTGCCCCGTTTGTCTGAAGATTGCGACAAAACGGCAAAAGATTCTCGCAAACTTTTGCACGATGCTGCTCTTCAGATATTCAATTAAAGTTTGCAACCATCCCCGTAAAAATCCGTTGAGAAATGATGGAGCTATGACCTTCAGGAGACCAAATTTGCCCGATCACTGAAACCAGCGGTCGGCCATTTTATCTTAATATTTTGAAGCGATACATAGCTTCATGGATTGGAAATGAAACAGCAGTCTCCAATTTGATAGCTCTCGTGAAAATTCCGATAATCCTCAGAGAGTTCCACTATTTCTGACCTCACAGAAATTATTTCTTACTTCACGTGAAGATACGTATCACTGTAAAATAGTAAGACAAAATGGCCGACCGCTGGTTTTAGTCATCAGGTAAATTTGATCTTCTGAAGGTCATAGCTCCACCATTTCTCAACGTATTTTTACGGGGATGGTTGCAAACTTTAATTGAACATCTGAAGAGCAGCATCATGCAAAAGCTTAGCGTGAATCTTTTGCCATTTTGTCGCAATCTTTAGGCAAACGGGGCACAATTTTCTTGGGACACACTGTAGACTCATCATATTTCTTTAGCTGTCAAAAAGGTATTCTTACATTTGAATTTCTGGAAAAGTAGAGCAATAAGGAAAGACAACCGTAAGAACAGAAATCCTTGATTCTAATGGCCAACAAAGGAAAAAGGGATTAATATTTTGCAATGATATTACATCATGTCTGGAAGAAGTGGTACTTTGAGCAATCAAAGCAGGAGATACGCCAGACAGATCGTTGATTATGTATGAAGAAATAATTTGAAAAACCTTTTATCGAAACGTCAGGAGCAATTCATTAGAAATCTTTCATTAGGATAGCCAATAAAGGGGTTAAGTTTTTGCAATGATATTACATCATGTCTGAAAGAAGAGGTATTTTGAGCGTTTAAGGAAGGCCATAGGCAGACAGACTGTTCATTATGTATGAACAAATAATTGAAAAACCTGTCATCGAAATGGAAAGATCGATTCATTAAAAATCTTTGATTATAATAGTTAACAAAGGGGTTAATTTTTTTGCAGTAATATTACATCATATCTGGAAAAGGTGGAAAATCAGAGATCAAAGCTGGCGATGTGACGAATGCTTGCTAAATACGTACCGAGAAAATGATTGCAAGGGTTTTTCTACGGCTCACTGCATTACAAAATCCTCAATCAGAGTAACCTATAAAACATTTAATTGTTGAAGCCATCATGTTTGAAAGAAGTGGTACTCTGCACGAGTAAAGTAGGTGATAGGTCGATAGATTGTAATTGTGTATCAATAAAAGGATTTGAAGAAACTTTCTGGCACCTCAAATCAATTTGATAGAAATCTTTGATTATAACACCCAACAAAGATATAATTTTTTGCAGCTATATCACATAATTTCTTGAAGATTTGGGAGATCGAGCAATTAAAATGTGCAATAAAGTCTAAATTGCTTGAGGAAAATCAATATGATAGAAGTCTTTTTTTTCTATTCATATAAAGTATTACAATACATCAATACGTTCTACCATACTATTTAATTACAATACAACAATACGGGGACGATACCACGAGGAGCAAAAGACAATGACTACCCCATGGCCAATACATAAAGATGCACAATGTTAAACAAAAATACAAAGGAAATTAACTAAGCTAAAATAAATATTGGCTACGAATATACAATGAAACTGAAAACAAAGTAGGTGCTTATCTATGGGACTTTGCAGCAATGGAACATTTAAAAGCATTCTGTAGCATGAATAAATTTGAGGGTTGCCTCGAGTAGCTTTTTATTTTATTGCCTCGAGTGGCTTTTTATTGTACGACAACAATAGAAGTCTTTGATTATATAATACACATCAATATGATGTTCAAAATATACTCAGTTTCTATAGAAGTCTGCAAGATGGTAGTAAGCAAAGGAATGTAGCTTTTATGGCCTACGAATTAGCCATTTGATGACACTATAACTTCAAAAGTAGCAGGAAAATAAAAAAACACGTTATTCAATATATTACACGATTAATTATAAAGTTTTGCAAAGTTCAACGCCGA